>RJWM01042534.1:0-14290 GCA_004363535.1 Dasyprocta punctata | reverse complement strand
CACTAACTGGGGCGTTTAGAACAACAGGAACTTATCCTTCCCCAGTCAGGAGGGAAGAAGTGAGATCAAGGTGCTGTCCAGCCAGGCTCTCTCCAAAGGGCTCTGACGACAGATCCTCCCTTGTCCTTTCTCAGCTTTTCCTGTTGCAGGTGATCCCTGGCTTATCTTAGCTGGTAGACCCTCTGCTCCGATCTCTGTCTCTGTCTTCACACGGCCTTCTCTGCTGTATCCAAACTTCTTTCTTTGTGTAATAATACAAGTCTTTAGATTAGAGCCCACTTTCATAGTGTATGACCTCATCTTACCCCCATTACATCTACAAAGACTTTGTTCCCTAAAAAAGTTACAATCACAGGTTAGGGGGCTAAGATGTGTCTTTCTGGGGAACACAATTCAACCCAACTAGTGTATTCACACAGCAGAATTTTATACAAAAATGAACTACAACTACATGCAACCTGGTTTTTACAATGTAATTTTATATGTGCTGAGTAAGAGAAGTTTGCAAGGTGACATATTACAATAAAATTTAAGTTTTAAAACAACCAAAACTAAGTCTGAATTATTGATTTCATTAATAAAATATAATTTAGCATTAATTAATCCCTAATTAGCATAACATTAGGCTAATTTTTAAAAGGAAGGAATTTTAAAATGCTAAATGAGAGAAAATGTCTTTGGGAAGTATGTAGGTAAATAGAACATTAACATTTTAGATTTGGGATTGAAAGATGTGTTCTCAGATGTTCATCTCATTCATCTATACATACACACACAGTCATTATCTGATATTCATAAAGAGTTGGTATCCAGGACCTGAGAGATACTAAAATCCATGGATATTCAACCTCCTCATGTAAAATGCAGTAGTATTGGCATGTATAGAGAAGCCTTTCCTGTCCTCGTCACGGTCCAGGAAGGTTTATATTTGTACACATATCCTTCTATATACTATCAGTCATCTCCAGATTTACTTACAAAAACTATGTAAATGCCATGTAAGTATTTGAGGCTTTTCTGTTCGTTTGAGACAGGGTCTCAACATGTAGTCCAGGCTGGCCTTGAACTTGAAACCTTTCTGCCTTGGCTGCTTCCTGGCCTGGTCCTCCCCAGCTGGCTCTCTGCTGGGACAACCTGGCTTTGCTTCCTCCTGAGCCTGGGCCTTGGCCTCTGGGAGTCTCCGTTTGGAGGAGGAGCTGCACAGGGAAGTACAGCCCTGTTTGGGGAGAGTTCCTCCCATTCCAGTCAAGCAGCACCTGCACTGACTGGAGCTAAGATGTCCCCGTGATTGCCATTTGGGGCCCTGCCCCTTCAGTGGAAGTAGTAAAGTCTGGCCACAGAGAAACCGTTGTCACGCACGTCATCTGTTCTGCCTGGTCTTACACGGTATGGTGCTCGCCAACACGCGTGCAGCTCCCTCTGGGGAGAAGGTGGCAGGAAGGAGGGAAGCCGCCCGGGTACTGTGACTGCAGGACCTGTCTGCACCTGCAACCACAGCCACACACGGAAATGTCACCAGGGAGCAGGGGGAGGGTGGTGAAAAGACAAAGAACAGTGATAGATTATAATTATCTCCAAATGTTACCACAGAAATATGAGTTTGAAAGTGAACAGGGGCCCTATTCTTCCTGCCCCACTCCACTCGCAAGCCTAAGATGCTCACCAAGATGAATAATGATGGCTCTTTACAGTTTGCAAAATGCGTCTGTGTGATATCATTGTATTTGGTCTTCTTGAAAAAGCTGTGTGGGAAGGTCGTGGTGGTCACCTTTATTTTCTAGATGAGGCAACGGAGGCTCAGAATGGCTCCGTGATTTGTCTAAGGTGATAGACTTAGAGTAAGAGCTGAGAGTTAAGACTTGTGCCTCCTTGTGTGAGGGTATTACACTATGTTACTGGTTTCACATGAAGACCTGTTGGTTCCAGGGGGAACGCTAGACCAGCGAGCCATCTCACCAAGGAGCCGACAGTGCCCAGAGGAAGATGGGAACAAAGCAACAGGGCCCTATCTGCCCTCGCCAGCTGTTGAGGAAGTGGTGGTTTTGAAAGGTGTCACCTAGAATGTAGCCTTCCTGTGACCTGAACTGAAGGCTGGGATCAAAGGAGCTGGGTCCTAGAATAGCAGAGTTCTGTTGATTTATTCTGTGTAATATTCCTGGTGCCCCTGCATTTGCTGTTTTCTCTAGGGAAGGCGCTCACAGGGATTGTTCCATTGTCAGGGTGCTGAGTCATTTTAGGGGCTCTCAACACAGCATGCTTGTCCCAGAATCTGGGTCTTAATTTTATTGATGACATGTGGTATGTATTTATGACTATGTAATAAGGTGGGAGTAGGGTAAAGTGATTAGAATCATTAAATCATTTAAAAAATGATTTAAAAGGAATGTTTTAAAGTTCAGTGTTCTTGCTGGTGTGCTGGCACATGCCTGTAATTCCAGCACTTGGGAGGCTGAGGCAGGAGGATTGCTGTGAATTTGAGGCCACCCTGGGCTACATAGTAATTTCAAGGCTAGCCTGAACTACATAGTAATACCCTGTTTCAAAACAAACAAACAAACAAACAAACTCCCTAAAATAAAGTTCAGTGTTTTTATTTTTAAACAAGTAGTGATTTCTTATTGTAAAAATAACTTAGGCAAATACAGTTGTGTTGGTTAGTTTTCCCTCATTATAACAAATACTTGAGACAGTTTATAAAGAAAAAAGATTTATTTTGGCTTATGGCTTTAGAGGTTCCAATCCACGATCAGGCAGGCCCATTGCTTTTAGCCTTTTTGTTACAATGAAACAGGCCAATAATAGTCCAGGATTTTGTGAGAGAGAAAAGAATCCTGAAGTGTACACTCCGCAGTGAGTAGCATTTACTGAAGATCACACGAAGTTGTGCTTGGGGTGAGGCTGTGTCAACAAAAGGTGTAACACAGACCAAGAAAGGTGTCAGGTGATAGAGAAGCACGTGCACAGGTCAAAGCATACAAAGTAGCTACAGCAGCAGGAAAAGGGGTGGGTAAATCAGGCTTTGGCAATTTAAAGGCCAGGCCCCTCTGCTTTAGGTGCCTCCTGCTGAATCTCTAGGTGTGATTGACAGGAATGATTGACAGGGTGCTGAGTCATTTTAGGGGCTCTCAACACAGCATGCTTGTCCCAGAATCTGGGTCTTAATTTTATTGATGACATGTGGTATGTATTTATGACTATGTAATAAGGTGGGAGTAGGGTAAAGTGATTAGAAGGTCAGGCTAGGAAATGTGACATTTTTGTTACTTTATTCTCCACCTCTCTTGGGACAAGGGAAGTGGGAACAGAAAAGAGAAAAAAGCAGGGGCTGGGGTCCTGCTGTCCCGTTCAAAGGCACGTCTCCAGTGGCCTGTGACCTCCTAAAGATCCCATCTTCCTAACAGCACCACGCTGGAGCCCAGTCCTTTATCACATGGACCTTTGGAAGACACAAGATCCATGCTACAGCAACAGCTAAACAGAAAGTAAGAACAGTTACTTTTCTACCACTGACTTGCTTCCCGGCAGGGAGCCTGAAGCCAGCAATTAACATTCATCCCTCTCTCTGAGGCCCTAAGCAAATTTTAATGGAAGGAATTCTGCTTGTGCTTAGGATGGAGAAAGCTGCAAGAGAATAAAGACTGTAGCTCTCATCTAAACAATGAGGAAGCCCATCTGCAAATCACCTCTTTTAGGAACTCATCACAGGGCTGAGGTCACATGGCAACGAAAGTGAATACCCAAGGGTGACAAGCCTCTTGGAGGAGGGCTAGGACCCAGAGCCAGTTTCCCCGGTGTCCAGGGCCAGTGAGGGAATTTGCAGGACTCAGTGAGAAAGGAGAATGTGAAGATCTCATAAATGCCGGCCACTGTGTGACTGTGCAGCTCCCACACACGTGAGGTGGGCTCTGTCTTCAGCAGAGAACAGGAAGAAGGGATCCCTATCGATGTGGGGAAAAGAAAGGAACTGAAAAGGGACATGCATCTACAGCCTGAACACAGCAGCCAACCCAGAGTACAGTGATGCTCCTGCTTCTGCCTCCTTAGTGCTGAGAGTACAAGCTTGTGCCATGACACCTGGTTTTGAGACTGTCTCAAAATAAAAAGGGCTGTGGATGTAGCTCAGTATGAAGGCGCTGAACTCAATCCCTAGTACAAAAACTAAAATGAAGCCGGATGTGGTGGCGCATGTCTGTAATCCCAGGACTTGGGAGGCTGAGGCAGGAAGATCATTACAAGACCAGCCTGGGCTACAAAGTAAGCTCAAGGCCAGCCTGAATTGCATAATGATACCCTGTCTAAACAAACAAACAAACAAACAAACACTAAAATGAAATAAAATTTCAGGAGAAAAGCAGTTGTTGCAAGAAGCACAGAAATTAAGTAAATGATCAGAGAAAATAGCTGTATGCTTAAGAGCTTGCATTTTTAAAAGGCTTACTGAATTCCAGACCAAACTGAGGGAAATAAAAGCATACATCTTGAAATTCTTTAACTTCCAAGCTACAGAGAAATTTTTTTAAACTTCTATTAGTACATTAAGATCACATTCACCTTGGGAGTTGCACACGTACTCAGCACCTCTTCATTCTTATTTTTTTAATTGCATATTGTTATCTTCAAAGTAGTTGCTCAGATTACAAGATATAGACATAAAAAATGATCAAACAATTAAAGCACAAACCATTCTTTGTGATAGGTAACATAGATTAGTAGTATAATTATCTGTCATATATCTGTGTATATATATAAACATATATATATATGTAATCTTTTCCCTTCTTTTCTCCTTTTCCCCATCCCAGTTGTTGTTTCCTTTTGAGCAATTCCTTCCCCTTTCACTTTCACAATATCTAGTGCACATTTTGGATCTTATTTACTCTTTCAGGTTTTTTTTTTTTTTTTTTTTTGCTGTACCGGGGCTTGAACTCACAACCTGGCACCTGTCTGGCAGGCACTTAAGCCACTGAGCCAAACACTCTTTCAGACTTCCGCCTCTGCGCGCACCCAGCCTGAACCAGATGGCGCCTGGTACTATAACCATGAAGTTCAACCCGTTAGTGACCTCGGACCGCAGCAAAAACCGCAAACGCCACTTCAACACCCCTCGCACGCGTGGCGGAAGACCATGTCTTCCCCTCTTTCCAAGGAGCTGCGGCAGAGGTACAACGTCTGCTCCATGCCCATCTGCAAGGACAATGAGGTTCAAGTGGTTCGAGAACACTACAAATGTCAGCAAATCAGCAAGGCGGTTCAGGTGTACAGAAAGAAGTATGTTATCTACATCGAGCGAGTGCAGCGTGAGAAGGCTAATGGCACGACTGTCCATGTGGGCATTCACCCAAGCAAGGTGGTTATCACCAGGCTAAAACTGGACAAAGATAGAAAAAAAATTCTTGAACGCAAAGCAACGTCTGGACAAGTTGGAAAAGAGAAAGGCAAATACAAGGAAGAGCTCATTGAGAAAATGCAGGAGTGAATATAACCTGTCCTGCAGCTGTCTAGCCTAGTCTGCTTCTCTGGAACTTTTCAAGATGTCTCTTGAATGTGTCATCGCCTTCCTGTTTTGTTATTGATGTCTAGCTCTGTAAATCTATTTTTGTAGTTTTGATTAATAATTTTATGAATAAAACTGGAACTATTTCCTAACTCCAAAAAAAAAATACTCTTTCAGTTTTTAGAGAGACAATACACTGTTTACACATACAAGTCTGATTTATTTCACTTAGGAGTATGATCTCAAGTTGCAGCTATATACCTATGAAACCCTTGAATCTATCCTTCTTTATAACTGAGTAGTACTCCATTGTATAAAAATACCTCATTTTTTTTATCCATTCCTCAGTCAATGGGCATTTAAGTTGTTTCCAAGATTTAGCTATTACAAACTGTGCTGCTATAAACATGGATGCACATGTACCACTGTGGCATGATGTTTTCAATTCTTTGGGAAAATACCCAGAAGGAGAATAACTGGATTGAATGGGATCTCTAATCTTGGTTTTTTGAGGAATCCCCACACTGATTTCCACAGTCCTTGCACCAGCCTACACTCCCACCAACAGTGGAGAAGAGCTCCTTTTTCCCCACAACCCCCCCAGCATTTGTTATTGGTTGATTTCTTGGTACTAGCCATTCTTTCTGGAGTGATATGGAATCTCAGTGTCATTTTAATTCACATTTCTTGAATGGCCAGTGATATTCATCATTTTTTCATATATTTATTTGCTGTTTGTATTCATCTAAGAAGTGTGTATTCATCTCAGATGCCCGTTTTTTGGATTGGGTCTTTGAATCTGGAGCAGGGGGCCTGATTTTTTCAACTGTATGTGTTCTAGATAGAAATCCTTCAAGGGACAGTTGGCTAAAATTTTTCCCAATTCATGGGTTTCCTTTTCACTCACTACAGAGAAATTTCTACAAGCTTCTAGATAAACAGGAAATGTAATTGATAAAGGAGCGTCAGGCCATCATCAGACTTTTCATTTGTGGTAATGCCAAGCTAGAAGACCGTAAAACCTGATGACAGCTGAAAGAAAAGCGTCTTGTCTTAAGAACTCCATACCTAGCCTGGCAGGTCTCATCAGTCAGGGTACAAAAATGTAACTGTGAATATGATATGATTCAGAATATGATACAGTTCCCTCTGAGCAACCAAATGAATCAGAGCAAAATTTGAAAGGGAGAAGAAGAGAGGAAATAGTAATGATAAGAAATAAGCCTAAAACAAAACAAAAGAAACAGACAAAAAAAAAGAAACTAAAAAAAAAAAAGCCTAAAAAACATTTATATGCTTACATCTCAGTGAATAATGATAGCACAGCCACAAACCTATCCTTTAAGTTTCAATTTATGATTATGGTGGGAGATTTAAAAACACTCCTGGAGACTTCCAGGAAGATGGCGGAGTAGTAGGATGCAGGGAAAACGGCCTCTCTGAGAGACATTATCTAGACGTGGGAACACACCATCTTGAGGAAGACAAAAAGGAGGGAGATGGGTTCCTTTGACCCAGGAAGAGCCTGAAGTTTGAATCAAACCCCACAGAGAGAGTGAAAAGAAAAAATTCAACTAAGAAGAAGGCGGTAGCTAGCGGAGCCTTCTCCTGGAGTCAGACTCACTGCGCTAGGGGAGCTGTTGGAGCCCGATGGCATACAGTCACAGTGTTGTCGGTGGCCGGTGACCCTGGGACTTCTGTGGAACCATTCCTCAGTGGAGGAGAGCGGTGGGTGTGGAGGACTGTGCTGGCTGGTGGTGAGTGCAGAGGGTTTGGTCCTCCCATGGGAAAAAGTGATTTGCTGGGAGCCATTCTGGAGTTGGGCCAGATATGCCTGGGGCTAAAACCGTTGCTGGTTTCCCCCAGTGGTTCCTAGCTGGGTGCAGACCCATGGAGACTGCCTGGATGGCTGTGAGCCTGAGGAGGCTGCTCTCAGGGCAGGCCTGCTAAGGTTGTCTACTACTCCGTCCATGAACAGTTGCTGGCTTGCGGAGATACAGTGCCACGATTTGGGTTGCTGTCTCCACAGGCTGTCTATCAGTGAATCTAGAGAGAACCCTGGAAGTGGACTCTTTTTTCTCTTCTTATTGCTTGTTTAGTTTAGTTTATTATTATTATTATTTTTTAGTGTGTGTGTGGTTTCTGCCCTCCTTTTGGGTGTGGTCTTGTTTTGTTCTCTTTTGGCTTTCTGTTCCCTCAGTCTTCTGCAGTGGTTTCCCTAAATTGGTGGAACCTATCTTTGTTCTCCAACCTACTTATAGTCTCTCTTTTCCCACTTTTCTGCTTTTTCTTAAATTCACTTTGGGTCTGGACCCTTGGGGACAGAATTGATATTTTGTGAACCTAAGTACTATATATGATTGTTTTGCATTCTGTTGTATGGTTATAAATTCAGTTTATATGGTTGGGGGTTGTAAATCAGGGGTTGGATCAGTTTACTGTTTTGTTGGCTGTGTTTGGTGCTGTGGGTGCCACTGCAGCCCAGAATTAACTCGGTTGAACTGGATAGTTGTTGGCCTTGATGGTCCAGGACTGGGATTGACTGGGGGTCACAGAGAGAGCTGGGGTGTGGTGCCAAGGAACTAGGGACTGGGCTAGGTGAGCAGTGGTTTCTCATCTCTGACAAACTGAGGAGGTGGGATTTTTCCAATAGACTCAGAGCCCAGGAACCAGTTACACCTGGAAGATATTTCTGGGAAGTGCTCATCACCTGGAGTCCTTAATACCACCATTAAAGTAACCCTCTGCAGGCAACTAACAGGTATCACCTTAGGAATTAAACTAAAAAAGAAAAGAAATGAGAAGACACTTAAACAGGTCACAACCCCAGACACCCAGTTCACCAAAAGCAAACCCGGGGGGCAATGAGGCTGGAAAATCCGAAAGCCCGCTACAAGGTTTCTTCGAAGTGGTAACAAAGCAATTTAATGAGGCTTTGGAAAAAATGAAATCAGAAATAATCTCTCAAATAACCACAGAGATTACCAAAATACACACCATGCTTAGTGATGTTAGAGCAGATACAGACAAAAAAATAAACGAGCTTAAGCAAATTATGCA
Source organism: Dasyprocta punctata (assembly GCA_004363535.1). Classification (NCBI taxonomy): domain Eukaryota; kingdom Metazoa; phylum Chordata; class Mammalia; order Rodentia; family Dasyproctidae; genus Dasyprocta; species Dasyprocta punctata. The sequence goes on along the minus strand of RJWM01042534.1, from coordinate 5,736 downwards.
AGGACAACATAGAAAGCAAATGGATTCCATAAAGCAGATTCAAACAGATATCCAGGAGAACAGAAACTCCATTGAAAGTATTCAAAGCAGATTAAGCCAATGTGAGAATAGGATCTCAGATATTGAAGACAGGCTTGCAGTTAGTGACCAGAAAAAGAAAGATTCTTCAAAACTAGCAAGGGAACCTGAGAAATCAATCCAGCAGTTGCTTGATGAGACAAAGAAAAATAACTTAAGATTAATTGGATTCAGTGAACAAGCAGGAGATAGATACTACAAATGACATTAAAAACATCCTTACAGACCTCGTGTCAGAAAACTTTCCTGGTAGAGAAAAAGAATTTGACATACAAATAAGTGAGGCATATAGAACTCCAATTAGCAATGATAAAAAAAAAAATCTACTTCCAAGCATATCATAGTCAAGATTCCAGAAATTCAACACAAGAATAAAATTTTAAAAGTTGTTAGGGAATAGAAATCACCTCTAAAGGAAAGCCCATCAGAATTACAGTGGACTTCTCAGCACAAAATCTCAAGTCAAGGAGAGCTTGGAGTGAAGTACTCCATATTCTAAAAGAAAAAAACTTTCAACCCAGATTGGTGTATCCTGCAAAACTATCTTTCAAAATAGAGGGAAAGTCGGGTGTGGTGGTGCACGCCTTTAATCCCAGCCCTCAGGAGACTGAGGTAGGATGAGCGTTGTGAGTTCAAGGCTGGCTTGGGCTACGTGAGCGCAAGGCCTGCCTGAGCTACATAGTGCAACCCTGCCTCAAAAAACTAGGGCCGGGAGTTTGGCTCAGTGGCTTAAGTGCCTGTCTGTGAGGCGTGAGGTTGTGAGTTTGATCCCTGGTGCTGGGAAAAAAAAAAAAATAGAGGGAGAAACAAAATATTTCCATGATAAGGAAGAGTTGAGGAAATTCACGACCACTAAACCAGCACTCCAACAGGTTTTGAAGGACATTTTAGACAGGGATGATAAGTATTATAGCTCCACAAACCCCAATAGAAGGAATCCACCAGGAAAATAGAAAACAGCATGATAAGGATAAGTCAATGTGTATCACTTGTAACCATCAATGTTAATGGTCTTAATTCACCAGTCAAAAGACATAGACTGACAGAATGGATCAAGAAGCAAGATCCAACAATATACTGTATACAAGAAACACATTTAATTCAAAAAGATACCTATAGACTGAAAGTTAAAGGACGAAAAACAATATTCCATGCAACAGGAGTCCAGAAAAAAGCAGGGGTAGCTATTCTATTTGCTGATAAAGTTAATTTTAAGCCAAGACTAATTAAGAAAGACAAAGAAGGTCACTATATATTGGTAAAGGGAAAAATCCAAGAGGAAGATATAACAATCATAAATATATATGCAACAAATACTAGTGCACCCAGTTATATAACACAATTATTAATGGACATGAAAAATCAAATAAGTCTTAATACAGTTGTATTGGGAGACCTCAATACCCCGCTGTCACAAAAAGACAGGTCAACTAGACAAAAAATCAACAATGAAATATTAGAATTAAATCAAACCTTTGAGTAAATAGACTTAGTAGATGTTTATGGAATCTTCCACCCTACAACAGCAGAATACACATTCTTTTCAGCTGTACATGGGACATCCTCCAAAATTGACTGTATACTGGTTCATAGAACATGCTTGAGTAAATGTAAAGGCATTGAAATTATCCCATGCATACTATCAGACCATAGTGCAATGAAATTGGAAATCCATGTCAAAGGAAACCACAAGAACTTCATTAACACATGGAAATTGAATAGCACACTTCTGAACAATCCATGGGTCACAGATGAAATTAAAGAAGAAATTAGATAGTTTCTACAGTTGAATGACAAGGACAATACAACATACCGGAACTTGTGGGACACAGTGAAAGCAGTCTTAAGAGGGAAATTGCTATTATAGGGGGTGTTGTTTCCCTGGTTTCTCTCTCAGTGAGATTGTTGTTCATATACAGGAATGCTGTTGATTCTTGTGTGTTGATTTTGTGGCCAGCTGCATTGGTAGGTCTGCTTATTGAATCTGGGGGTCTCTTGGTGGAGTTTTTGGGATCTTCTAGGTAGACTATCATGCCATCTGAAACAAAATCTATGTATACAAAAAATTAGTTGTGACAGTCAGAGAAAAAGAATTTTGAAATGTAATTTTCTCAAGGTCACCTTCAGATTTTATTTTTAATGTGAAATGTTCATTTGAAAATAATTGTGTTAGCCGGGCGTGGTGGCGCACGCCTTTAATCCCAGCACTCGGGAGACTGAGGTAGGAGGAGCATTGTGAGTTCAAGACCAGCTTGGGCTACAACATGAGCGCAAGGCCAGCCTGAACTACGTAGTGCGACCCTGCCTCAAAAACTAGGGCCAGGAGTTTGGCTCAGTGGCTTAAGTGCTTGCCCTGGTAGGTGTGAGGTTGTGAGTTCAATCCCTGGTGCCTCAAAAAAAAAAAAAAAAAATTGTGTTAATAATTTGTTAGATAATGTTTCATGTCTGTATTTTTTATCTTAAGTAATTTTCAGGAATATCCAGTATGCTGATGATTGTTGTTTTGTTGGTTGGTGTGAAATTGTTGTTTTGATTTCTTATTTTCCTTTTGTTTAACATAAAAAAACCCACTCCTTTATAGTCAGATCTAGCAGGCAAATATATTTTTAAAAAGTGGAATATACCTCCTTGGGAGGCTGAGGCAGGAGAAACACAAGATCAAGTTCAGGCCAGGCAACTCAGTGAGGCTCTATCTCAAAATAAAAAGTAAAACTAGTCATGGTGGTGCACACATGTAATCCCAGTACCCAGAATGCTGAAGAAGGAGATCACGGCAAACTTGAGGATAATTTGGGCTACAATAGTGTTCAAGACCAGCCTGAACCACATAGTGAGACCTGAGACCTTGTCTCATGAAATCATCATCATCATCATCATCATCATCATCATCATATTAATAATAATAAAGAGCTGGGGATGTGGTTCAGTGGTAGGTGTTTGCCTTGCGTGTGTGAAGCCCTGGGTTCAAACCCCAGTACTATCCCCAAAATAAAAGTGAAATCATACAAGAGTGGAATCTTTCACTAACAGACTTGATTACAGTGATATAACCATGCACTCTCTGAATAGAGAGAGTGAGAACTTTTAAGACCTGTTCTTCCTGGATAGAATAGGATTCTAGCATTTGCAGGGCTACCAAATGCCTTTCCTTCTGCTACCTGCTGCTCCTGGCCTTTAAATCAAGATGAGAAGTGACTTCTTTGGTATGCATCTTTATTCTCTGTTCAGAGATCTCCTAAATCTCAGACAAATATTTATTTTATTTTATTTATTTATTTTTGCAGCACCGGGGATTGAAATCACAACCTTGCGCCTGCCTGATAGGTGCATAAGCCACTGAGCCAAACTCCTGGCCCTGGTTTTTTGAGGCAGGATCGCGCTGTGTAGCTCAGGCCAGCCTTGCACTCGCCTTGTAGCCCAAGCCAGCCTCAAACTCACAATGCTCCTCCTACCTCAGCCTCCTGAGTGCTGGGATTAAAGGCGTGCGCCACCATGCCTGGCCAAATGTTTATTTTAAACCATGGAGATCACTTCCCCCAGGCAGAAGTTTGGTGGTTAAATTCTATCCTGAGTAGAGCTTTAATAATGTATGTATGTGGGAGGGCCTGAATTTAAGAAAAGAGTGCTGTAGGGAGTGAAAGAAGTGGTGGGTTAGTGTTCCATCTCTATAATGAAATACCTGAGCTAACTGACTTATAAAAAGAAAAGGTTTATTTTGGTGCACAGTTTCAGAGCTTCTAGTCCATGAATAATTGGAGGGTCTGTATTGGCTAGAGCATGTGGATGAGCAAAAAAACACTTATCTGGTGGCTAGGGAGTGTATCCAAAAGCTTAATAGGTAGAAAGAGAAACTGAAAAGTATCAAAAGTTCTGACCTACCATGGGCCCACCTTGTCTGCTCCTGAATGGGGATTCAAACTCTTTGTCCTCGCTCCACTCTCCTGTCCTTTCCTATCACTCGTTCAGCTGATGGGGGCTAGGACAAAGAATTTCTTTTTCAGCTAAATTCCTGAGAGAAGCAGCTGCTCCTCACTAAAAATCTCAAGCTCCAAGCATAATTAAGTGTAAATTTTAGCCCCGACAAGAAAAGCCTGAATTTTAATTTGGACGCTTCTGAGAGGGTGTATGGGTTTGATCCTGTGTCCCCCCAAAGTCTCATGTAATTGTGGCATGGAGTCTGGCATTTGTGATTGGTTTGTTGTCTGGCACTGGGATTGGTGATGTGAGTGCTGCACCCACCCAGGGGTGGAGCCGATATGCAGTGTAAGGACGAGAGGAACTAAGGACGAGAGGAACACGTGTCTTCTCTCTCGCACTTGCTCTCCCTCACCGGCTTGTCTTGCTGTTTGGTGGCCACCATGAATGGCATCCCTGCCACACCATGCAGCCTTGGAGCCAACTGAGTGAGTATGGACTGAAACCCCCAAGAACTATAAGAAATAAACCTTTCCTTTCCTAATTTTTGGGCATCAGGTATTTTGTCTCAGCAATGAATGAAAAGTACCTAAGACAGAGGGCAATCTCCTTGACTTCAGAAGATGCAAACCGTATCTGGAGTGGCTCTTTGGAGACAGACAGACCTTGTTGAACTTCAACCATTTTAGAACTCGCCATGGGGTTCTTTCTCATTTCTGTTTGTACATTTACTGGCCTGAGATTTAATTAGAATATAATGGCTTTTTTTCACTAATCCAGAGAATCAAATTTCAGCACAAGTGGGCATATTTTATAAAGAATGCAGTAAATACTGCCTTGACATTTTTTTTTTTTCAGCACTGGGGATTGAATTCACAACCTTGCGCCTGCCAGACAGGCAGTTAAGCCACTGAGCCAAACACCCGGCCCTAGTTTTTTGAGGCAGGGTCGCACTACATAGCTCAGGCTGGCCTTGTGCTTGTGTCGTAGCCCAAGCTGGCCTTGAACTCACAATGCTCCTCCTACCTCCTACCTCCTAATCCTGAGTGCTAGAATTAAACGCGTGTGCCATGACGCCCGGCTTTTTGCCTTGACATTCTTTCTTGTGTTCATTTTCACTTGCAACTATTTTTTTTACACTTTTTTAAAATTTTAAACAAAAGAAAAGTAAGAAAACAAAAGCAAAACAATTTTACAACCAGCCAATAGGAGAATAACAATAATCAGCACATTGCATATTGTTATATTCACAGCAATTGTTTAGGATAAAAAATATAGACATGAAATATTGTCCAGAAAATTATTAGCACAAAACTTTTGCCTCAATGAATCAAGAGAAACCAGCTATATGACTATCTTTTTTGTTATGATTGCTCTATTATTTCCAAATAAACATTTCGCATTAAAAGTGAAATCTGAGCCAGGCGTGGTGGCGCAGGCCTTAACTAATTTTTTATATACATAGATTTTCTTTCAGTTTGTCACACAAGTGCAACAATGGAATAGTTAGCCGGGCGTGATGGTGCACGCCTTTAATCCCAGCGCTCGGGAGGTTGAGGTAGGAGGAGTGTTGTGAGTTCCAGGCTGACTTGGGCTACAATGTGAGTGCAAGGCCAGCCTGAGCTACATAGTGCGACCCTGCCTCAAAAAACTAGGTCTGGGAATTTGGCTCAGTGGCTTAAGTGCCTGTCTGGCAGGCATGAGGTTGTGAGTTTGATTCCTGGTGCCACAAAAAAAAAAAAA
>RJWM01042533.1:0-14287 GCA_004363535.1 Dasyprocta punctata | reverse complement strand
AAGGTTGGCATTGGCTCCTGATTTCTTCCCCTGAATGACAATGCCATTCTAGCATTGCTCAGGGAAAAGCATCCGATGAACAAAATCTCACAGTCACACTTCCCTGGGATGGCTGAACACGTGGATGGAAGCACAACATTGTGTCCAGTCTGACAGCAACAAGGCCAAGCACATCAGGGTTTCAGATAAGCTTGACTAAAACAAGGAAAAGTGAGTTCCAGTTCAGTGATAAAGGAGCATCTGCCACTTAATCTCAGTGGGAGACTCAGCCTCAATATTCAGCATGGAAGGGATAATCCTCCAAATCTTCAGTGCTGCAGAAAGAAGCACAGAGAAGTTAATGTCCCACAGAGCAACATCTCTAGCATAATCTGCATTTATCTGTGTGTGTCCTGTCTTCCTTGCATTCTCTCAGGCTCTACCCACAACATCAAGACTTTCTAAAAAATAAAGAAGGGGCTCACACCTTCACACTTCCTCAAATGTATGGGGAGAATATTGGAGAAAGGAAGGCATGTGAGTCAGTGGTGACCAGAGAACCAGAAAGAAATCATAATCATGGCTCATAATAAGCCTAGCGTCAGGTGAAGCACCTTGTAAATACTGCCTCATTTCTGACAGCTTCATAAGAAGGGGAATAACAGTGGAATCCCAGCTTAGTGACTGTCATACTAAACGTGAAACACTACAGGCAAATGCTCACAATCCCTGACTTGTCTCACTTTCAGTTGTAATTAGTATTTTCATCTCTACTGTACAAATGAAGGAATCAACTTGGAAGTGTTGAAAAAGTGACCAAAGACACAGACTGATAAATATATGATACAGCTGAGATTTCAGACCATGTAAATTTACTCATGTGCCCACTCATCCATCGTCTCCACTGACACATCCAACTGTCTATTTGAGATGCCCTCTTAGCTGTCTAGCATCACAAGCATATCTCAAGTCAAACTCCTGATTTCTTCTCCTGAATGACAATGCCATTCTGGCATTGCTAAGGGAAAAGCATCCAGTGAACAAAATCTCACAGTCATCTTCGACCCCTAGTTTGTTAGCAAATTTACTTGATTGTTTCCCCAGTGTATCTAGAATCTGATCATTCTTTAACTCCTGCAGGACCACCACCCAGATCCAGTCACCTGCAGTTCTTCCTGAATTTTTAGCATGGTCTCCTCGTAGTCTTTTAGTGCAGCAGTCAGTGTGGCTCTCTTAGAATATGAGTCAGATCATAACACCCTGCCCAAAGCATCAGGTGGCATCACGGGTCATTCAGAAGTAAAATCAAAGTTGCTCCCATGATGTATGCCACTCTCCATTCTCTGGGCCCCTGAAACTCACTCTGGCCTCACTGCTTCCCACCCTTTCTCTCATTTATTCTGCTCCAGCTTCATTGGTCACCTTACTTAAATATCAACATACCGCAAGACTTTTGCACTTACTGTAATCACTGTAAAAATTATTCTCCACCTAAATAGCTGGATGGCTCATCCATCATTTTTTCTGCTTTCTGCTGAGCTGTCACCTTGTCTGTAAAATCTCCCCTAGCCCACTTCATAAAAAGTGTCTATGTCATCATGCCCTGCTACTTCCTATACTCTCTTTCCTACTTCTTTTCTTCATAGCATCAGTTACTCTCATATACAGTGGTATACTGGTTCACAAACTTTTTTCTGTTTATGATTCTGGAGAAGAACCAAATGGAACTAGAACTAAATCAAATTTCCCCTTAAGGTCAACATTAAACCTAATCATTGAATTTGATCGGTTCTTGCCTAAATTCAGTTTACAACCAGGATGGTGGAAAGACTTAAATTTGTGAACTGAGATAACGCTGTATATTTTAAATTATTCATGTTTTTCCCTATGGAATATAAGCTTGTGGAAGGAGAGACTTTGTACAGTATGATGACTCCAACCTCATAGGGACTGCGTAACACATAGATTACCAATAAATTATTGAGGGAATGAATGAATGATTCTGCCTCATACATAGTACTGACATGGCATCTCTTAAAATACCAGGTCTACATCCAGAATTCTAGACAATGGACAGCAATTAACAATGTATCTTTGTTCACTGCGATTCTCTGGGACTCCAATTTAAATTTACAAAACTGCTAGAAATTATGCTCTAGGACAGAAGATATGCCAGCTGTCTTTCAATCCTTTCATCAAATCCTGTGCTCTTATAGTAAAACCCCTAAGATCCTCCCAGTTAATCCCTTGGCACTTACGGAAGCCCGGTGCAGGCCCTCCAGTTTCTGTTGAAGCTGAGGATGGCTGCCATCTCTGCATCACTCAGTTTGAAGTCAAAGACCTGGAAAGGTGAGTTCAAAAACATCCTTGGCAGGGCAATTCTTGGTGGGAGTAGAGATCTGCACCTATTCAGCCAGGCAGTGACACTGGGACAGAGGATTCTCCCACTGTGTCCAATGGATACAAATTTTTTCCCCGATAGTCTTTCACTAACACTGCATCTACTGTCAGGTGGTTTTACCCTCTTCTCCCCATCTTGTCCACTTTAGCCAGAGAGCTGACCTCAGTGGAGTAAAGATGATAATGTAGGCCAGTGTGGAGGACTGGTACTTCGGGGCTTGTGTTCCAAAAGGAAGGAGATCAGCCATGAGGGCATTAAACCTCAGTGTGCACAGTGTCTGTACTTCCTGAGGGCCACACAGGTTTGTTCAGAAGGAAAGTTCTTCAAGTACCACCCATTCACATTCTCGTGTGAGGAGGTGGATTTGTAGGACAGGACAGTCTGTTCCTCTGTGTAGCTGATACCTAACCGCTGAAGAGCAAAAAAGAGTCTTCTCCAAGTGTCACACACTGCTGTGCTCAGATATGACAGATTTTCTCCAGTCACTGACCACAGCCTGCTTGGCCCACATGTCATTCATCTCAGCTCTGCTGAGGGCAGATGCCCGGCTGAGGGGTGACAAGGTGCTGGGAAGTGAGCAGGACCCACTGACAATCCACTATGAGATGGGACACCCTGTCGCCTACTTCACTGATGAATACCAGAGGATTGGTTAGGATCTCACCTGAAAGTTCTCTACAATGCGTGCTGGTGTCACAGACTTGGGGATCACTGCTACATTCCTCTGGATGTGGAACCGGATCAGAACCTGTACAGAAAGAAGGTATCAGCTTTTGATTATCTGTGAGCAATTCCACCAAAAAGCGAGAGAGAGGGAGAGAGAAGGGAGAGAAAGAGAGAGAGAGAGAGAGAGAGAGAGAGAGAGAGAGAGAATAAAGTATTTCTGTAGCTCAGTGTGGGTTTGGGTACAATAGCCAATATCAGCTGAGATGTTAACTCTTAGATGAACCTGCCAGTCATCCACTCCTTCCTCTGAGCCTGAGGAGTAATGCTATGATTTTCCTTCTTTGAGAATCTGGAGCTTGGCAGGAGAGAGAATAACCTGTTTCACTGAGACCCATTGTGCTTCCTGAGTTCCAGAAGATCTCAAAGAATTAGTTGAGGGCTTTGTCCCATTTTTGTCCACTCATGGGGTTAAATGAAGACAACACAAGGAATTAGGCACAAGACCGAAAAATGGATGGATGGCTCACTGAGAGAAAGAACATTGTACCTGCGCTGTAGTTTTTTTGTGCTTCAGAGCAATCTTTTTAATATTAGGATCTTCCAGCAGCGAAGGGTCCTCTGGCTTGGCCCTGGAAGCAGAGAAATGGTGGGTATGAGTAATCTCCTCGGGCACTGTAAGCACATGTACTCTCCTTACCACAGTCTAAAGCCTGAACCCCACGGCCTTCTCCATCCACAAGACTAGCAAGAAGACCTGACAGCTGTATGTTCTTTCCAGCGCCCATCCATGGGCTCTGGCCTTAGCATTTGACTAAGGTTGGTCCACCACTGCATGGTTGAGCTATAGTATGTTCAGACAGTCAGGATGGGGCCATTTTTGTTTGTTTGTTTTGTTGTTTAATCCCCACATTTTCTCACTGTAATCCCATTTATGCCTGCCAAGTATACTGCAGTTGACATGTTTTTCTCTCCAGTGCAATACAGATTCACACCAACATTAACAAGTTATAAACTAATGTTTTGAAGGAGAAAGAATCAACACTGAGAAGCCTCACCAAGGTCTATCTGGAGAGCCCAGGGGGCTGTAGGCAGTGACAGTGATGCCCTTGGAGTGGCAGTACTGGATCAGTTTCTCCTGAGTGAGGTATGGGTGACATTCCACCTGCAAGGGTGAACAATCTGCATCAGTAGGAGAGCTGGCCTGCCTTGGGAGCAGTTATAAATTTGAAAAAGATCACCAAGCAAAGGCTGAACAGGTAGACTTGCTAAACCAGATCTGTGGATTTACATTATACTTCCCCAAGCATCCTGATCACTGAGCCCTGAGATGAGACTTAGTACATAGCATTGAACTTGATTCGAACACTTCAGAAGTAATAGCGCAAGCCTCTTTAGTAAACAGCCTTTACCTGGTTAGTGACTGGCTTATATTTCAGTCCAGGCTTGTTCAAGAGCTTTTCAATTTGGAAGTGGTTGAAATTGGAGATGCCAATGGCTTTCACCAAACCTTCATCCACCAGCTCCTCCATGAGCTGTCACAGAAAGAAGAACCATACAGACAGTCATCAGCTAAGTACAGAGATGTTGTTGTGGCTTAGTGCTATCTCATGGAGTACAAATGTATAATGACCCATCACAGCAAGGTTAACTGAGGGTAGGAAGAAATTTCCAGGCTGAAGGTATAACTTAGTTGTAGAGATCATGGCTAGTATATAGTATATTGGGTATAGTAGGAAATGGTTTGATCTCCAGTAGTGGGGAGAGAGAGAGAGAGAGAGAGAGAGAGAGAGAGAGAGGGAGAGGAAGCAGGAGGAGGAGAAGGAAGAAGAAGAAGAAGAAGAAGAGCAGGAAGAGCAAGAAGAGTGCAGGGGAAGAGAGCAGCCCCCATTTTCTCCAGGTCAGTGGGGTTTCTATTTACTCTGTTTTGGGTTTACAGAAACATCCAGTGCTGATTTAGTCAGTCCTGCCAGGTTCAGATCAAAGCCTGTGACCTGAAACAAGATTTCTATTCATGTCTTTAAAACATTTTGTTTAGTCAGTATTCTTGTATTCATTCAGAGAACACAGCACTGGGGAATTTGTAGTTTTTCCAAAGGACCGTGACCTAATTTCCACACGGTATATTGCTATTGCAAGAACTGAAGCAAAAAATGTTAGGGATTCACATCAGATATATTGTAATCCTCATATCTCATGGTGAATTGTTACTAAGATATTGGAAGGTCATATGTTCCAGGGTGATTTATACAACAGAAACCTCCTGTTAATTTTATGCACTTAATTTTTAAAAATTGTGCTGTATTATTGCATGTATGCAGTCCATAATGCTCACACTCCTTGTGGGAAGCCTGTGTGTGCACATGCACATCCCAATTCTTTCTTTCAACCTTTTCCCTTCCCTTCCCTCCCAATCTACCCATCTCATCATTCCCTTTCTTATGTTTTTATTTTTCTACATGTTTGTAGTTCATGGTATTTACATGCACTCAATTTAATACGAAATGAATGCTGAAATCACAAACCACCTTGCAAGTCTTGCCACAATTTTCATTCTCATGAATAAAATATTTACTGATCTGACTCTATGGATATAACTCATTACATTATTCATGAAACTGTTCATTAATCTGGAAATTTTCCTCTAAAATGTAGCAATCCATAGCAAGAAAATAAGTATGTTCCTTATAAAAAAAAAAAACCATTTTGTTTTACAGCTAAGTACTAGAATTCCAAATTTTTTATGACTATAATTTTGTTATTATCAAAGAAAAAGTTAACTCTTCTCTTGAAAGTTCAGGCTTACTAAATGTTTTTGTCTGTTTATCAGACAAGTGTTTAAACTATTTCATTAGATAATGCTGGGACAGTCAATTAAAAGTCAGCATTTTTTAGTCTTTAGTTTGTAGACTGTTTCCAGTGTATGGGCTAAACTAGCTCACAGCTTCTACTTTCATGGTGTTGTGTCACTTTTTGTATGGATTTACATTTAATTATATGTGAAAGGTATGCATATGCAAGACAAATTAAAACCTTCCTAATATTTTCCTTTGAACATTGTATTTATTTCGTTGGTTAGTCTCATGCTCATAAGGTACATATTCAAAAATTTAGCATAGTTTTCAATTATATATTATACAAGGCATTGGGTTTTTATTATTGAACTTTCTGAATTGCAGATTCTATCAGCAAACAGCATATCCTTTCTATTAGCAAGTTCAACAGTTATTTTACAGATTGCTCCTTATTTTTGCTAGTAATATTTCGGGAGGTTATTTTTGGTATTTTTTTCATTTTACATCTAACTCAGAACTTCAGGACACTTTTTAGAATCCATCCATGGAAATCCAGACCATTTTTTTCTGTTTTTTCTTCTAGCATGCCTTTTATTGTTGGCAAACAAATGTACTGACTTACTGTTAAAGAGAATCTCTTTCACATACATGCCAAAGTTGTCATTATGAGACCATTGCTTTTCCGCTTCATTATCTTTTTCCTCAGGAGTCACATCAATTTTGCTATCTAAATCTTCTTCCTGCTAATTTTTAAAGGTTAATGAACCAAGACTGTGCTCATGCATAAATACTTTTGAGGAAATAATCCACAGACAGGTGCACTTAATTTGATCACATCAATTCTAATCTCTTCCAAAAGGGTAGGCTCAATACATTATGAAGTGGGCAAAGCACAAAAAACTCACGATTATATGTACCCATTACAGACACCTGACAGAATGCACAGTTAATTCGTGGAGACTTTCTGTCACTATCCATTTAAACTTAATCACTCACTTTATTCTCTACTAGCATTGCAGACAGCTAAGTAAGGTAGAAATATTCTAGGCAGTCAGAGAGGGCTAGGCCCTCGAGGAGCCAGTACAGAAGATGACACATTGCAACTGTGGGGGACACAGACACATCTGCTGAGGCCCAGAGCTCGAGACAAAAGATGATACAAATACACCCACGTACTTCTAAGGATAAACAGCAGTGACTGATATTCTAAATAAGTATTGATCATCTTGGGAAAGCCAGGAAGAGCCACTGACCCACCCCCTCCAGGAAAAGCCCCTGTTGTTCATGCCCACTTGCTATGTGACTGGCTTCCCAATTAATCAATTATTACCTCAGAAATTATGCTCACAATCTTACTGGTTGACCATAGTGTTGTCCCACCCTCATGTCCACCTTACACTTTCTCATTTTCACTCACCTTGGACCCATTTCACCTTGTGGTTTTGCTCTATAAAAATCCCTAGAAAAGACAGCTAGAAATATTATAGGCAGTTAGACAGGGGTAGGCCCTCAAAGGAACCAGAGCAGAAGGTCAGATACCTTGCAACTGTCGGGGAGACAGACACCTCCACTGTGGGCCAGACCTCAAGACAGAAGATAAATCAAATGCACCCCACATACTTCCTAAGGTTAAAAATCAGGAATTGATATTCTACATAGGTTTCTATCACCCTTAGGGAGCCAGGAGTCACCATACCAGCCCACTACAGGAAGAGCTGCTGCTCTCTAAGAATACCCACTTGCCATGTGACTCACTTCCCCCATTTGTCCCTGATTTGACCAATTTTACCTGAACAATTAATCTTATTGGTGAAACATAGTTCTGTCCCACCTCATACCCGCCTTGCGAGTTCCCATGTTTTTCCCACCTTAGACTTGCCTCATCTCGTGGCTTTGCCTCTATAAAATCCCTAGAAAAGGCAGAGTTCTTGGCAATGCACTCAGGAAACTTTCTGTCTCTCTGTCAGACAAAAGATTTCTTTCTCTCAATAAGTACATTCTGCTCTTAACCTCTATTGTACCTAAAATTCATTCTTTGATTTTATAGAATATGAACTCCTACTAGACATATAGCAGGTTGGGAGTTTCATTCCCCTATACCAGCAGGATCCTCAGTAACCCACTCTGAGCCCCTTCTGTCTTTCTCTCACACACAAAAGCTTTCTTCTCCCAATAAATACATTCTACTCTTAACCTCCATTTTTCCTAAAATTCATTGGTCGATTTTAGAGAACATGAACTCTTACTAGACATCTAAAAGGTTGGGAGTTTCTTTCCCCTATATCACTAGCATTTGCAAGAAGACACACTGGTTTAAGAAAAATATTTAAAGAAAAACTTTCATGACATTGAATCTTGAACATGAATTATGCATTTCAGGTCATTATCTGAATTAAGAAGCAGGGCACTGCTATTCACCAATATTTGGAAAAGTGTGCACTGTTTACTAAATATGTGATAAAAGCCTTAGTAATTGGACTTCTGAGTTAAATAAACTTTCCACCTGGGTTTAATCCCAGCTGTGCCAAACTATTTCATGATTTGACAAGTAGCCAATATTTCTACATTGTCAGTAACATTTGCCACAGAACCAGTTATCAGGGACCCTGCAGTGAGTCCCCAGTCTCCCACCCCGATTTCTGGTGCACAATGAGAAACAAAAAGAACAAGAGACAAGAAATACAAGGAAATAGGGTTCTGGGATGGTCAATGTTCTCTGGGAACAAAGACCAAGAATCTCCAGCCAGTCACCATTTTATTAGCCAGTGGAGGGGGAAGGGTACAGTGCTTCACCTGGAATGGTGTAGATGTAGTGGTTGAATGGGCAAGTTTAACATCACGAAAGTAACAAGTTAGATTTCATCCCCACACCAAGGTACCAGTTTTGCCTGTATTGGTCTCAGCAGAATTCACCCTGCTCTGTGAGCCTCACGGTCTCGTTAACCATCAAGATCTCAGCAGTGACTGGGAGGAAGCAGAATTTCCATATTCCAAAACCAGCCCACAAGGCAGAGCAAGGAGGGCCTCTGACAGAATCTGTGTCAACTTGTAATTAGTGGTCCATCTCTGCTATATTCTTTGTAATTGGAAAAGGTAACACTTTCTCATAGGCCAGGATGATTAAATGGGTTCTAAAACTGAAGTTCGTGGCATGTTAGTTATCTTATTCTTTACCGGATCCTGAAGGATATTTATTAGTAATATGATGTGAGATTCAAAGTATGGCAAATATTCAATGTTTTAAAAATGTATTACAGTAAAAGACACATGGCTAGAGTTCCTTTGTTTCCAACACACTCATCCCAAGATTCTTACCATTTTCTGAAGCAGTTCTGGAAAGCCTGTTTTGTGAGGGCTTCCGTAGTTGCACTGTCCTGGCTGCCTGAATGTTCTGAATCAATTCAAAATGCTTATTTTTAGTAGTCATTTTGAGTTTGGGGAAGAGTCTGGAAAAACAGGTTCATAAAAACGTTGTGGCGTATCCTCATCAACTTCTACAATGAATTTGATACTGCCTGTTTTTCCAGAAGCAGCAGCATCAATGATATGTTTAAATTGACCTCATAAAGGCCTTCATGAAAGAGGACTTCCAGAATTGTTCAGAAAGTGTCAAGAAAGATGGGATAAGTGTGTTTAAAGCAAAGGGAGTTATCTGGAGGGAGAGGTGTCTTTTAATGAAATAAATTTTTAACTTAAACATTCACTGTATATTTAAATTACACTGCAAAAATATTACAAGATACCTTTAAAGTGAGGAAACAGAGATTTACATAATTTAAAATAATTGCCTTAGATTAACCAATCAATATTCAAAAAATTAGGCCAAACCATTCTAAATACCTTCTCATGTCTTTGAAACACTATGTGTGACTCAACACTTGGTGTGTTACATTTCCATATCATTTGAGGACTCAGTCTTAGCCTTGAAAATGTAATTAGAGTCAGATGAACCCCAAACTCACAGGTCATTAGGAAAGAAACACAATTGCAGAATAACAATGATAAAATCAGACCGCAGGCACATGGGCTCTTCCATACCAGAGTAGTCCCCAGCATAAGTGAAGGAGCAATTCTTTCCCAGAATACTTAAAAGAGGCTGGAACCTACCTCCCAGGTATCCAAGAATGTTGCTTTACCGGGCATGACATTGCCTTGCTCATCTTTGGGAAGTAAGTTCTTTCCAGGCTGCAAATGCAGAACAAAGTTTACTGTAATTTGCACCTGGATACAGCTCTTCCTAAACAAGGCTTTGGGATCCTGACTCGTGCTAAATACCCACAAGTACAGCGCATTTCCTCCAGCCCTGGAGAGCATACTTCAAGACAGGAAGTTTCAGTAAAATCACTAAATCAATATATATTGCTATGTAAGTTCTTATATTTTAGAAAATGCTGTAGTGATTTTAAAGCTCGTTCACAGTATATTCTAAAAGCCTTCATTATTATCATTAACTTCAAGCACTACTGCTACCAGGAGCAGTCCTGAGCAGACCCTTGAGCACTGAGTCCTGTGTCGTTATTGAGGACTGGTGACCTTTCAGCCACACCACATTAGGGCTTCTCTGCAGGAGGCCACTCCCAGGTGTGCTCTGGTAAACAGGACAATGGAGCTCTGAAATAATGTACTGTGACAGTATGCCAAGAGTTCTCCTTGGCAATGAATCAAAATAGTGGTCTGGTTACTTCCAGACTCTGCACAAGAGCTCCTGTGTGATCCTCCAGCATGCGCCATCCAAGTGCAGTTGCTCTTTTCTGCCATCTCTCTGCTCAACATCTTGAGATTGGGGCAAGGAGTAACTCAAACCTGAAGTGACTGTGGCCAGTGCATAAGGTAGATGTCCAGGTAGTCCAGTTTCAGGTCCTTCAGGGTCTTCCGGCACGCCTCTTTCACCAGGCTTCTCTCAAAGAATGTGGGCCATAACTGCAGAGTGCAACAGGGAGGCATTAGGATGGGAGAGAGAAAGGGCCACACCACACTCTTGCCCCTGCTCTGAGATCTGCAGACTGATCTCACCTGATAGCAGGCCATTTATCACAAAGTGGATTAATGTGCATGTTTCAGTGTGCAGTCACTATGGCTGAGCATGACAATGACAAGTCCTAAGTGTTGAGGGCAATTTTTTTTTCATTACTCTCAGGATTCTGTGTGTTCCTTAGATCATTTAGCACATGTGGCCACTGATTAAACATTTGTGTACTTCTGCTATTCCCTTACTTGGCTGCTTGACCTCTGAGGGCAGGAATTACACGCACCTTTGAAATGTAAGCTTTCTTATGCCATTGGGAGAGATGTCGCTTTTCTGTACTCCCATTGCCCAAGCCTACCAGGTCCCAAATAATGACTTTACAAGGAGTTCATCCAGATGTGGCCTCTGTACATAGTGGGTCTGTTTCACCCTCAAGGGTGTACCTTCCAAGTACACACAATCAGTATTTTTTAGTGTATTGTGTATAATACAGATCCAGTGATTTTCAAACCTCTCACACACAACATCCCCTCACTTTATTTTAGCCTGTTCATCATTAGTCACATAAAGATTTAAAAATTTATTGTAACAATAAAAAAAAAACACTCCCCATCATTTTCTCCAAAACCTTCTGTCTGACAACCTCAGGGCCAGGGCTGCTGAGACTACAACATTAAAAAGTGGGCTGCAGGCCCACTCTCCGACTCTAGCCCCTGATGCAAATGGTTCCTCCCCTTGGCAAATGGATCATGCTGACAGGAAAGGGAGAGGTCCAGGTAAAGGAGGCTCAATGGAGCCATCCTTGCTGTGGGACACCAAGTTCTGGGAGGGGGGGCAGCCACTGCTTCTTCCATATATCAATAGCAGTTTGGTGTGTACATGTTTGTATGCAGGGATAGAGAGAGGGAGAGAGAGAGAGAGAGAGAGAGATGAGAAAGAGACGTGGACCTATAGGAAACGCTGATAAGTTATAGAACATGTGAAGGCCTCCTCCATGTGGGCCGCACTGTTACCTTGCTAACAATGAAGAGGTCCTCCCGCTTCACAGCCTTCTCTTGAATCTTCTCTTGGATGGCTTCTCCCACCTCGTTCTCATTCTGATAGGCAAAGGCACAGTCAATGTGGCGATAACCTGCATCGATGGCCGCCTTCACGGCTTCTTTGACTTTGCCCGGGGAAGACTGAAAGGCAACAGAAAAATCATCAGATCATTGTAGCCCAGTTCCTCCCGCAGCAGACTGGACGTGGCTGAGCTTCACCAACTGAGGCTGTCTGGTGTCCCACTGACCAGGACCAGTTTGGAGGCAAACACCTCGGAAAAGTTTTCAAATGAAAAGGAAAAAGATGAATTGATTTAATGTTTATGACTTGACACTTGATCGTAGCTAAAAGTCAATCCCACTTTAACCCAGGCTAACCTTGAAGTATGTGCAGTTGACTAGGACCATAGGTAAATCCTGTAATTATGAAATACCAGGATGGAAGTAGACTCTGAGGAATCCCAGAAAAATTTCAGAACCCAGGCAGTGATTAGTATGTCGGAAATGATCTTCGCATTAGTAATCCATGCTCCACCACATGGCAGAGGTACAGATCTGAGGAGATTCCTCCATCTCTCTCAGTCCTGCCCACAGTTAGACATGGTTGCACACACCTGTAATCCCAGTGCCCTAGAGGCTGAGGCAGGAGGATCACTGCCAGTTCAAGGTCAACATGGGCTACATAATGAGTTCAAGGCCAGCCTGGACTACACAGAGACCCAGGCCAAAGAAAAAAAAAAAAAACTCGCCCGAAGAATGGGAAGACCAGAGCCTCAGCTTCCTGACATCCTTGTGTTGATTACTTATCACATCACCCGACAAACAACAAGGCCGAGTAGATGCAAGCCAATGTGTAATTATTGTTTCAGACACGGGAGATGAAAAAGTTTATAAGAATACACTTGTTTCTCCCACCTCAAGAAAGAAGAAAAGGAATTTTACATTTTTCTTTAGCTTACCCAACTCCAAAAATTAGGGGAAAGAGCACTTAAAAATGATCCCTCAAAGACCTAAAACTTTTTCTGTTGTGAAGTACTAAACACTGAAAGGTAAAGCCATACAAACACTAAGATAAAAAATGCATCCAGGAACCGGGCGTGGTGGCGCACGCCTTTAATCCCAGCACTCAGGAGGCTGAGGTAGGTGGAGCGTTGTGAGTTCGAGGCTGGCTTGGGCTACAACTTGAGCACAAGGCCGGCCTGAGCTACATAGTGCGACCCTGTCTCAAAAAACCAGGGCCGGGAGTTTGGCTCAGTGGCTTAAGCGTCTGTCTGGCAGGCGTGAGGCTGTGAGTTGGATCCCCGGTGCTGCAAAAAAAAAAAAAAAAAAATGCATCCAGGACCCCTGTAAAAACAACTACCTTCACCTCTATGAGTAGGTACAGAATCCTTTAAATCATATTATTCCCATGACTTGAAAATAGCTCCTCTCATAATCTTTATAACTACTTTTGAAATTCTGAAAATTAGTTTCTTGTAAATGTATCTGAGATTATGAGAATTTCTGGATATCTTAACTTTTTTATCACTTGTCTAATCTGAACAACCCCTATGAAGATAACGATATGCAATGTTGTAACTACTGCCAAATTTCAACCATCTCATTGTGTAAACCTATAATGTTATTGTATCAGATTTGTTGTTGTTGTTTGTCTGTCTTTTTTGCTTTTTGTTTCCATCTTCTGTGTCCATTTTCTCTTAAATAAAAAAAAAAGGTTAAAATTATGATTTCAGGTCATGCTTGGAGTTCATACAAAGAGACCCAGACTGAATTAGGCTGGTGTTGATCTGCTCACCCAAAATGAACAAGAATACATCCTTAGAGTCCATAAACCTAGTGCTGAAATGAACAGGGATCTTCAACCAGGAGTTTAGGAGGTAGCAAACTGGCTGGACACATAGGTGTGACCTGTTAATCAAGGGGATCCAGGAGATATGTGCCAAGCCTTGTTCTTGGAACCAATCACAAAGTGCTATCTTAAATTCTTTGCCCAAGAACTCAGGCAGGTCTTTGATAGAAATGGTCTAGATCCGACATCAGCCTGAAGAGTGGGAGATGCAAAAGACAGCCACCATTATGCTGGTGGCCTCTGTCACCTCCTTCAGTGGGCCAGCCATCATGCACTGTGCAGGGTGTAATCCTTTTCTTACATGTAATTGGACCCCACTCACTCTGCACAGGATGGTGCTTTTTCTACTTTTAATACCTTGAATGAAGGCAAACTTCACTACCTTTCTGCTTGTCCTGACCAATTCTTTGTTCAGCACAGAAAGAATGTAGAAAGCACCTGTAGAAGGAGGCTGCAGCACTCCAGAACCCAGCAACAGTCCCACCCTTCCCCAGCAGAGGAGAGGAGAAACAGAATACAAAGGAGAGAGCCAGAGGGGAAGACACCACAGAAGAAGAGGTTAAAGGGACAGGAGTGGAAATGGAATCCAAAGAC
>RJWM01042532.1:0-14290 GCA_004363535.1 Dasyprocta punctata | reverse complement strand
TACAAAGCTACTGTGATAAAATCAGCATGGTACTGGAATCAAAACAGACCTGAAGATCAATGGAATAGTTTAGAAGATACAGCCACAACTACAAACACACTTAGCCACCTCATCTTTGACAAAGGGGAAAAACATGTACATTGGAAGAAAGATAGCCTCTTTAACAAATGGTGCTGGAAACACTGGCTTTCTATATGCCGTAAACTAAAACTAGATCCATGCCTATCACCATGCACTAAAATAAAGTCAAAATGGATGAAAGATCTGAATATTAAAACAGAGACACTAAACTTACTAGAAGACAGAGTAGGTAAAAATCTCGATGATATAGGAGTAGGCAGAGAGTTCATGAACAAAAATCAAATTGCACGGGAAACACTTCCCAGAATCAACAACTTGGATCTCATCTTACTAAAAAGTTTTTGCATGTCAAAGGAAATCTCCAACAGAGTAAAAAAAAAACTCACGAATTGGGAAAGTATCTTAGCCAATTTTCCATCAGACAAAGGACTTCTATCTAAAACATATAAAGAATTAAAAGAAATCAGGCCCCTAAAATTCAAGGACCCAATCCAGAAATGGGCATCTGAGATGAATACACACTTCTCAGAGAAAGAAATACAAATGGCAAATAAATATATGAAAAAATGTTCAACATCAATGGTCATTCGGGAAATGCAAATTAAAACAACACTGAGATTCCATCTCACCCCAGAAAGAATGACCAAGTTTAAAAAATCAAGTAACAACAAACGCTGGAGGGGCTGTGGGGAAAAAGGAACTCTTCTCCACTGTTGGTGGGAGTGTAGACTGGTGCAACCACTGTGGAAGTCAGTGTGGTGATTCCTCAAGAAGCTAGGATTAGAGATCCCATTCAATCCAGTTATCCCTCTTCTGGGCATTTTCCCAGAAGAATTGAAAACATCATACCACAGTGATATCTATGCACCCATGTTTATAGCAACCCAATTTGTAATAGCCAGATCTTGGAAACAACCCAAGTGCCCATCAATCAAAGAATGGACAAAAAAGATGTGGTATTTTTATACAATGGAGTACTAATCAGCTATTAAGAAAGATTGCATTGAGACTTTTATAAGTAAATGGTCATGACTTGAGACCATACTCATAAATGAAATAAACCAAACCCACATGTGTAAATACCGTATTGTCTACCTAGTGTAAGAAACTGAAAAATATATATGATCCAAAATCTATAATAAATACAATGGAAGGGTAAAAAACAGCTCAAAGAGCAAAAGTAATTGGGAAGGGAAAAGGGGGAAAGTGGGAAGGGAAAAGGAAAAGATATAAATCTGTATATATGTATATGTAAGATAACTAAAATGAATACACTGCTGAATATATTCGTTACTGAGAAAGAACAATTAATACTGATATGATTAGATCAATTTTACATGTCTATGTCTGTTAATGTAAACAACCATTATAAAGATAATGATATGCAATATTAAAACCATTGTCAAGTTTCTATCATCCTGTTTTGTAAACCTATAATGTTACTGTTGTGCATTTACTCTAGTCGTTTGTTTGTCTGTTTTGTTTTTTGTCTTTGTTATATATGTCTTTTTTTCTGCTTAAATAAAAATCAAAAAATAATAATAAATAAATAAATAAATAAACCCACATGTGTAAATACCATATTTTCTCCCTAGTGTAAGAAACTGAAAAAGTATATATGATCCAAAATCTACAATAAATGCTATGTAATGGTAAAAAACTGCTCGAAGAGCAAAAGTAATTGGGAAGGGCAAAGGGGGAAAGAGGGAAGAGAAAAGGAAAAATATATAATAAATCTGTGTATATGTATATGAAAGATAACTAAAATGAACATACTGCTGAATGTATTAGTTACTGAGAAAAAATGGTTAATACTCATATGAGTAGATCAATTTTACATGTCTATATCTGTTAACGTAAACAACCATTTTGAAGGTAACGATATGCAACATTGCAACCATTATCGTTTCTATCTATAGGTTTTGTAAACCTACAATGTTATTGCTGTGCATTTGCTCTAGTCGTTTGTTTGTCTCTTTTGTTTTTCTTATATGTGTCTGTTTTTCTCTTAAATAAAAAAAAATTAAAAAACATAAAACAATGCAGAGTATCCCCAGCTTGCCTGGAAACTACAAGCGAATGTACCTGAATTGTAGTCAGATTAAGATGACTTCATCAGCAAAAATTTTTCTGGAAATGCCATGCTTTACTATTTCTAGGTATAAAAGACAGTGTGATAAGAACGTGTCAGTCATTCTGGCTGTAAAAGTACACTTGGGTGGAAATAAGCAGCAGTGAACATGGCTGTTTTATTCTCACCACAACCCCTGGAGGAAAAAAAAAAGGATGCACAGAAATCTGAGTTTTAAATCTCAGGATGACAATAAGCATCTGAGTCAATGACAGAAGTTATCCCTATTGTCACTGATAAAGATAAAATACACTAGCAATGTACTATATATTTGGAATTGATGAAGGCATCTTAAATATATATTAAGCATAGAATTTCATCTCATAGTTTTAATGGTGTGAAAGTGTTATGGTTTAGATCTGGGCTGTCCTCGAAAGTCTCACATGTTTGGAGGGAGACTGGATCTGGGGCCACTGTGCTCATCAGTGGATTTATTTATTAATGGGCTCAGAATTTATGCGTAGTAGGAGGTGGGGTCTGATTGGAGAAGGCAAAGCACTGGGGGCCTGACTTGGAAGGATATATATTCTACCATGGCTTCTCCTTCTCACTCCGCTTCCTGGTTGTCATGACAAAAGCAGCTTTCTCATGCCTGGCCCTTGTAGTATGTTTTTGCTTCCTTGGAGTTAGGCAACTGTGGACTGAACACAGGAGCCAAATAAACCTTTCCTGATCTGGGCTATGTTGGACATTGTGTCTCACTGATGAAGAGGTGACTAAGTCAGAGAGTGACAGCATTTACATCATAATGCTTTTTAATTGTTTTGCACCTCAATTTTTAAATGTTTTAATTGATATACATTTTATATATTTACGGGGAGCTTTGTCATGTTTTGAAGTACAGTGGTATCTCGGTTCATGAATTTAACTCATTTCAGGTTCTGGGGTGAATGGCTGCATTTGTATGTATGCTGGGAAGATGGCTCTGCTCATGTTGGTCAGATGATGTAGAGTTTGAGAACAGGTGCAAAATTTTGCCAAACACTTCTATTTGGGATCTAAATTGTGAGCCGAATTGGTTGTGAACAGGAGCGTTCTTGAACCAAGGTATTACTGACATTATGTCATGTTTAAGCTAAGTTTAGCGTATCTAGTTCCTCAAATATTTATCATTTATCTATGGTAAAATATAAAAAACACTTTCATTTGTATGCACGCTGGGAAGATGGCCCTGCTCATGTTGGTCAGATGATGTAGAGTTTGAGAACAGGTGCAAAATTTTGCCAAACACTTCTGTTTGGGATCTAAATTGTGAGCCGAACTGGTTGTGAATAGGAGCGTTCTTAAACCAAGGTATTACCGACATTATGTCATGTTTAAGCTAAGTTTAGCATATCTAGTTCCTCAAATATTTATCATTTATCTGTGGTAAAATATAAAAAACACTTTCTTCTAATTTTTTATGCAGTCAATTATCATTATACCTGCCCTACTGTGCAATAGGGTCGTGTAACTTCCTTCTCTTATTTTGCTATAAATTATAACTCACTAACTCCATCCCTTACTCCCTCTCAAACTTCTCAGCCTCTGGTAACCACCACTTTACTTTCAATTTCTATAAAATCAACTTCCTTATATATTTTTGTTTTCATTTATGTATTAGAAAGCTTTATGTTTTTCTACCTTAATAAGCTCAAATTCTTCACAGGAGAGCTAAGTGGAAGGCAAATAATGAGTTTGTCATAAACAGAGTAAATTTCTTACCAGAGACAAATTCAATAATGCTTAACTAATCAGAATTTCTTGATTCAGAACAACAATTTAGGAAATTCACTAGGTTAAATGTTTTATATTGACAGTGTCAGGTCCAGGGTACTGTATCGCTCCTCTGTTGGGGTGGACGGTCAACTGCTGGATCAGAAACTCAGCACCAGTAGTCAATTAAAGAAATTAAATTTGAAAGAAAAAACTCTTTATTCGAAGTGGGGGGATAGGATAGATAGTCTGCTACCAGGGAAGATGAATACCCATGGACTTCTGCCCTCAACTTCCTTTTATCATGTGATATCCCTCCCTCTTAGGATAATACTTAGAATTTGTCACTACCTGATTTGACTGACTCTCTGGACTATCATAATGAGCCCCAGACCACAGATCACTAACCCCCTAACTTGGGTGCCTTTGCCTATGTGAATTTTCTAATGTGGGCTTTTTTTCTTGCCTGCTTGTCCTTTTCAGGGTCTTATCTCCGAGATTTATATGTTGATTTAGGATCTATATTTATATCCATGTAATAAACCCACACACCGCTTTGGGATTTGCTTTTTAAAATGTTTTCTTTTAGTTTTTTTCTGGTAAAAGCAGTACAATTCAGTAAAATAGTACATAAGAAACCATATTTTCAAGTTTTGGAGATCAAAGTGAATCATTGGATTTCTCATGTGTGGATGATAATGATTAATTACAGTAAAATACGTTTTCATAACAGAAGAGTGGTGTTTATGAATGATGATGACAATGATGATGATGATGACAATTTTGACACTGGTCATGTGTGCCAAAGTTCCCATGACAGTGAAATGGAGTAAGAATCATCTAATATAGACACAGTTAATGCTGATCTTCTTGATTTAGATGACAAAGAAAACAATAATGTGAATATATATTTGATTAGTTGAAGTGTTGCAAAATGGTCATGCAAACAAATGGAACAATCTAATGTTGGAACTAGGTTAAAAAATATAGTGAGGGTCTTGGCAAGTGTGAAACATATTGGACAGAAAGCCAGCACTGCCATTCAGGGTTGGAAATTGCAACAGATGAAATGCTACAAGATGCTGCTAGATGCCCAAAGGCTGAAGTACAAGTAAAATGTTCTGCATGCACCAATAGCCATATTCAAATATGTATTATTATGATACCTCATTAGCTGAGCTGAAAGTATTCATAGGTCTGCTGTACTCAGTAGGAATTTTTTGTGGTGATCACAGTAATTTAAAAGGAATGGATGAAAATAGGGTATAAAAATTTATGTCCTTGTAGAAGGGAACATTTATTATACTTCCAATTTAGACATTTATCCTGGAGCTCAGCCATCAGGTCCTTACTCGTATAGTATAAAACCAAATGATGTTTTGAACAGACTTGTTGCTTCCATCTCCTAAAAATACGGAAATGTGACATTTGCCAATGGGTTTACCACTTTCTAGTTGGTGTTATATTTGCTAACAGAACACAGTTGACTACCACAGGAACTGTAAGCAGAAATTCCAAATGAAATGTTGAAATTTCAAAACAGAGAATTGTATAGTACAATCTTAGATTTCAGAAAGATTTACATTGACCTTGTATATGGCAAAGGAGAACAAACTGGTACTGCTGATGTCAACAATGCACTATGCTGGAAATATTGCTAAGGAAATCTTAACAAAATGGAAACCTGAGACAGAAAATTTCTACAACAAAACCAAAGGCAGAGCCTATGTTGTTGATGAGCTGTGCAACTATGATATCACTCAAAACACAAAGTACTGCCCAAAGGTTGTTTTACTTGATCCTAAATATGTGTGACACAAATATCTTGATAGTCTACAAAGAAATTAACAACAGCAAAATACCACAGAGAAAATTTTTTACAGGTTTGGGACTGGAACTCACTAGAGATCATTTACAGTAAAGGAAAAACACAACTTTTCTTCCCAGGGAACTACATAAAAAAATTGTGAACCACACTGGTGAGCGGATAAGTGAACAGTCAGGTGCAGCATCCCAAAGACCTGCTAAAACAACAGGAAAACCAAAAAGATGTCAACTGTTCTCTACAAGAAAGGACAGGAAAACAAAACATGCATGGAATCAGTGTAAGAGATACTAGAATATGGAGCATGCTATTTTCATGTGTGAACATTGCCTTGGGTGTGAAAATTGAAACAAAGATTACTTCTCTTATAGAGTTCCATTGGTATTTTCATTGCAGTTCTCATAGGTTTTATTTCTGGTGTTATCTCTTAGGTTTTGAAAGCAAGTGCCCTGCTGATGTGAAAATGTTAATGTCTATTCTAAGTACTCATTGTACATTTGATATTTTACTGATATTTTATTTCCCTGATAAGTGCACATTGTACAAAATAGTAGGAAGCTCCTGACAAAACAGGAAGAGAAGTGACAATAATGGCCTGCCACATATGAAAGGAAAGGTAAGCACAAGTGACATGGATGTAAACGAGATGTGTCTAGGAACGCGCGGTTGTCATGTGTGAAGACTGCCTTGGCTGTGACAGTTGAGGCAGAGATTATTTCAGTGGTAAAATGTAGTTTGTGTTTACACTGTAGCTCACATAGGTTTTCATTTCTGATGTTATCACTTCGGTTTTGTAAGCCAGTACACAGCCGATGTGAAAATGTTGATGTTTATCTAAACGTGCAGTAGATATTCAGAATTTAATACTTTATTTTATTGACATTTTATGTTCCTGTTAACCACACATTACATAATATAACAAGAACCTTCTGACAAAACAGAGCAGTAAGATGTCAAGTATTCCCTACATGCAGGCCAGGAAAGCAAAACACGCGTGGTGTCAATGTAAGCAAAATGTGTAGATGGAACATGCTCTTATTGTGTGTGAAGACTGCTGTGGGTGTAATGATTGAAGCAAAGATTGTTTTAGTACAGTGCTATTAATATTTTCACTGTAGTTGATACAGGAATTTATTTCTGTTGTTCTTTTTTAGACTTTGTGCACCTATACCAGTTGATGTAGAAAATTTTGATGCTTTTTTACAAACGCTCATATTCAAAATACAATATTTTATTTTGTGATTTTTCCTCTTAAGCACTCATTGTTTAATATAATAAAACTCATAAAATTAAAATTAATAATTCATCAATAGAAACATTTTAATGAATAATAGTGTGTTTGGCATGGGCCTTTATGCCAAAAAAATGTGCAATGCTCTGCACGTTAAGAAAGTTGAAGTAACTTATCATGCAAGACAAGGAATTTTTTGCCTGAATATAAATTAATTGTGCTAAATAATAAGTTCTGCCTGTATCAAACTTAAAGCTATAAATTTTTTTACAAAAGGAAAAAAGGGCCTCTGAAAGCAACAGACTATGAAATCCATCGTTGCATCTACACTAAGGAAGCTTTCACTGATATAAACCATCTCTACTGATGCTCATTCATACCCTAAAGGGTGTTGCAAAATTAGAGTGTGCATGAACACAGGCATTTTTGGATAAAACATAAAACCAGAAAATGTTCTTTTAATATTGCATATCAGCATGGAATTTAATTCCATTATTAAAAATATATTTCTTCTACAAATATTTAGTTTCAAACAACCCAAAATGCAATTGCTTAATAGTGGTCTACTCTACAATTTAAGTTTGTGATAAAACTATGTTTTCCCACTGTATTAACTATACCATGGAGATTAAGGAGAATTTTTGGAATTGTGCACTTTAGGCTAGTTGAATAGTTACGAAATTAGCATTTAGCACTATATTGAATAATAAGCTTGAGACTTAAAAAGATCAAATAAACTTCGAAATTTAGAATTTGTGAGATTATGACCCTAAAGTTGTCACATCACCTTAACTCTGTATTATTAGATACTTGTAATTAAAGAATATCATCTAATAATGAGAAATGTCTCCATGCTACCTCAATTTTTGAATAAAAGTTTGAGTACATATTTATTTAAGGAAAATTTTTAAAAAGAAACAGTATAACTTACACAGATGTTTCCATATGCACCTAAAGGAAACTGAGTGGCCAAATGTGCTTAATGAAGAGGTGTAATAATGTATTACCTCATCTACATTATTATGAATCCTATTAAAACCAAATTCTGTATTTATTTCATGAGGTCCATTACTGAATGTACTAACCTCTAGAAAATTCATATGCTTTTTCCTACTATTCTGTAGAGACATGGAAGTATACGTCTAATGTATTTTGACTTTCAATCTTAAAAAATTTGACGCAGATTGTATCATGTCTACCTTATAATGAAAATGAGTTTGCTCAGAATATTAATGTAACTGACTTCAAGGATCAAAACTTTTTTGTCTATGAAATTTCTTTTTAATATGACTTTATTGCTTCACCTTTTCTCGAGGCTAATTTTATGTGTTCAGTTGACTGCAGAGTGTTCACAAATTTGCTCACTTTTTTTTTTATATGTGTCCGTGGAGCAAGTTTTTTTTTTTTTTTAATGAAACTGACATTTGAATCAGTAAACGGAATAAAGCGGATACTCAGTGAAAGTGTGCTTTCCTGGTCAATTGATGACTTACCTAAAGGCTAACTAGAGAAATCTCCTCAGTAACTTCACATAGAATATTAGAATTTTGCTGCCTTCAAACTCAACAAAAGCCAGGGGTGGTGGTGCGCACCTTTAATGCCAACACTCAGGAGGCTGAGGCAGGAGGAACATCATGAGTTTGAAACCAGCCTGGGCTACAAAATGAGTTCAAGGCCAGACTGAACTGCATAGTGAGACCCTGTCTTAAAAAATAGGGCCAGGGATTTAGCTCAGTGGCTTAAGCACCTGCCTGGAAAGCTCGAGATTGAGAGTTTGATCCCCAGTACAAAAAAGAAAAAAAAAAAAAAACTCTAAACAAAACATCAACTCCTCTTACGGTCTCACACTTGTAGATTCCTACTAGTAACTAAAATAATCAGTTCACCTGCTTCTTAGGTCTTTAGATTCAGGCTACGATTGCACCATTGACAATCCCGAGGCTGCTAATTGATGACAGCAGATCATAGAACTTCTTGATTACCATAATTGCATAAGCAAATTTCTAATGATAAATCATGTCCTTGCCCTCTAGGAATACATACTAGTTACTCTCTTTTATCCATTTGTTTATGAGCATCCTCATTCAGAGTTAGAATTCAGAGTTAGAATTTATTTCTTCATATTTTGCCTTTCTGTTTGAGCATAGATTTTCTTTGTTCAATAGTATAAGAGGAAATGTTGCACCATAAATTTTTAAAAATTGTTTTACTTGGGTTAGGGCTTTCCCTGAGAGCCAGGAATCACCACATGAGAAGAACAGGTTACTCTATTAGAGAATGAGACAATACGGCAGAAAGATGATTCATGATGAAGCCTGGGATAGGTTGCCTGTACCTTAAGTGAAGAAAATCTGGAAATATCCATCCTAAGTTTCCTTCAATAAATAACTTTCCATTTTCCAGAAATTAATGAAATCATAGTTTATTCAGTCACTGATCATCCAGGCCATGCCAATCAGTCAGGTGATATAATTACAACCATTATTATTTAAGCTACAATGATTGATTTGCTTTACATTGTGTAATATTTGTTTATATAAATTAACTCTAGTGTTTAAGTATAGTATTAAAATAACACTTTTTCTGAAATTCAGTCTTTATTATTAATAGAATACTCATAGAATTAATAAATCTTTCACTGAAAAACACAATATTCAAATTCATAAATGCTACCTAGAATACATACCAGCATACTTTGTAGTTATAAAGCCATTAAAAAGTTACAAAAAGCCTTATCTTGAATATATCTGTGCTTTATAAATCATTATAGATTCCATAAGAGATACTTATTGATAAAAATAATGATAAATACACTTATTTTTTATTCTTTTCTTTTTCAACCAACCAGCCTGAGCTATTAACTACACTCTGAAATACTGATTCCTCATTTGGCAAGAAAGATCATAACAAATGGTCTCGCAATGAAACTTACACCATTTCTTTTAGAGTTTTTCTTTTTCTGGCTTCATATTTATTTTTCACATCTTTTTATGAGTGCACACTATACAGAGTTGTAAGTTGCATTTTAGCAGATTAGTATGTGTACATAGCATCCTTTAATCATTTTCAGCCTCTATCAAATTCTTGCTGCTTCTTCCTATTATTTGCACATTCTTTTTGAGGTGGGATTCAGTGTGCATATTTTGAAATTTTATTCAACTAATTTAAAAGATAAATTGCAATGTTGCACTCTATGTTTCAGCATATTTAAGCATTTTAATTTACAAATTAATGTCAGCTAGTACTAAGATTACAATTTAAAGACTACAATTTACAACTAATACATTAGCATACAAGTCAAGATGGGTTGTTGGTAGCAGAATCTAAAAGCACTATACTTTAATTGAAATCTCATTGAAACTCTATCTCTCAATTACGTCCTGTTAAGAATTTCTGTTGGGTCAGAGTGCATCCTGTGCTTGTGATACTTTTCCAC
The DNA here is from genome assembly GCA_004363535.1 of Dasyprocta punctata. NCBI lineage: Eukaryota > Metazoa > Chordata > Mammalia > Rodentia > Dasyproctidae > Dasyprocta > Dasyprocta punctata. Next base: position 3,891 of record RJWM01042532.1, on the reverse strand, counting down.
TCAATATACCCACAGCGCTTTCCTTCTATGGTAATTTAGGCTCCCTCTACCAATACTTCAGAAAAAAATATCAAACTGGACCCACTTAGAATCCAAAGTCTGAAACTATGCAGAGTAGCTAAAATATACAGGAAAAAAACAGTTATTGAAAGTAATTGTATAGTGATGCAAATCTTAAATCCTTTTAGATAAACAGCAGAAAAGGAGGGCATATAATAGCTTGTTTCCTCATCCTAACTTGTAAAAAATAAAGGAAATGATGGAAGATAAACCAAAATAGGAAATGTCAACATAATACGGAGACTGCTATCAACAATTAGAATCTATGGAAATGCGTTCAATTTTGAAGAATATGTATATGCTAATCACATGTAGGACAAAAGTAAAATAATGAATTAAGAGACAAGTCATTATACTTATGCAAACAGAATCCAGGTTTAAAATTTGTGCATAAATACAAATGTAAAATAAAGCCATTAGCATTTTCAAATTGGAAGACTGGAAATAAACATAGTAAGTAACAAGAGGAGGTTTTTCATTTGAATTTTCTTTTATCATCTGCAGAGCATCTCTGAAGTTACATGTGTTCGGGCGTATGAGGTTAAATCCATAGACATGATACAAAATCCTAGAATTATAAATTACTAGCACTCACCAATGCTTAGTTCCCTTTTTTATGATGAACTTGATCCAGCTAGAGTGCAATTACCTTCCCAATTGTTAGAGTCATATAAGTTTCAGTTAATGGTCTCCAATGTATCACTTTTTGTTGCAGCATAAAAGCCAAAGTATGATGCATTTGTTCTGCAAGAATCCCCTAGCAGAAAGTCTATGTTTCAGATAGCAGAGAAAATAGGAGTGTCAGGAGCTATAACTTTACCCTATTGTCAAAATAACAAATTAACTCGCTATAGTTACATCATTGCTAGCAGAGCAGTTGAGACTCCTGGGTCAGATACCAATCATTTTATTCCTCCCAGTGCATCAAACAGCAGAAACTCCTTCTTACATGTCCATTTTCACATACCCGTCAAAACAGAAAGGAGCATCTATAGTGATACACAGTGAGTTTTGTCACATGTGAAGAGACTAACCATTATTATTTAAGCTACAATGATTGCTAAAAGAACTGTTCAGTCTTTGCTCCAGAGGGAGGCAATATTTATATTATCATAACTGAAAACAAAAATCTGTCCTCTGTCTCAAAGAAAGACACTATATTCATTGAGTATTGTTTGTTATTCAAAGACATAGGGCAATTATCTGAGGGCCCTTAAATCAGTCCAGGTATCCCCCTTTCTCACCTTAATTTCAAAAATAACTACAGAATGTGCTGAGATTACTATATCTAGAAATAAGGAAAGGAATGACCAGAACTGTCAAGACTTCCTCTATAGCAAGATCTTCTATTATGTTTTAGCTATGTCTTTGCCCCCACAGTATAAAATACAACATTTTCTGCTTTCTGTGATCACAAAGTGCCCAACAAAGAATGGAGAAAATCTTTCTGCTGTTCACAATTTAACTGTATAAACTATCAATGAAGCAATAAGCAATATAATTCTGATGTTATATATAAAAGATATTTATTTTATTCCTGTTTGGACATGCATGTTTAATGGAAAAATCTTATTTCTGCTATTCACAATTCTATACTGGAATACAAATTGATGAAAATATTGATTTTTCAATTAATAACTGGACTACTATATCTGAGACATACTGTTCAAACTATATTTAATAACATATATAAACAAGTGATGTGACACAGGGAAAGTCATTGCAGCTTTCTGCTAAGAAGTCTCCGAGTTTCAGCTACTACTAACCATTGTATGTGAACTGATGGAAATACTGGCACCAAACTAAAGAAATAGCTATAAACAGTTTCAAGTAATAAGCAAGCCTATTGTGAGAAACTCCACAAATACTCGTCTCAATAACTGTAAAATCCAAAACAAAACAATCGCACTCCCATTGTTATTTGTATCTTACATTATGTTTGCTTTTTACACAACAACCAGAAACTAATAAGAAATCAGAAGACTACAACACATTCACAAGTTTTGTTTCTGGTAAGCCAACATCACTTGACTGTCAGAGATCTCTTCTGACTTAAGAGCTCAGGGGCTCCAGAGTATTTATACACACCATAGCTGCAAAATTGCTTGTAATTCAAATACTGATGACAATCTTTACATCTCTGTAAGGACTGTAGGAATTTGTGTAGGTAAGAGGAACTTGCTCCGGGGCAATGTTCTTTTTTTAATTTAATTTTAAAATTAAATCTTAAAATATAAAAAACTGTATCTACACATAAGTAACCAGACAGATTAAAAAGAGAGATTCTTGTCTATTCTGGATTTATGTTTTTCAGGAAGCTCCATATTTACAATACCTGATGGCATATACAAGGAAAAGATTAGACACTTTATTTTAAATATTATATGACTCAATTCACCTGTGCTTTTATATTTTTAGAAAACAGAGGGAAACCTCTTTTAGTAGATGGTGAAAGCTTCACTTGTAAAACACATTTTCATAAGGAAGATGGTAAGGTTAAAAAGTAAAGAATCAGATAGAAATGAATATATAGAAATATAACTAATGGGTTGAAACTAAAGAAGTAGTACAAATCCTAAAATGCCACAGAAGGATTTTGTAAACAGGCAGAAGCAGTTCCAAGCCCCAGAGCAACAAATATAGAGATAGAACAAGAGACAGTTATGGTTTCTCATGGCTTATGGAAAGCAAATACACTATTTATGGGTTACATATTTATGTCACACTTAAAACTCACATGCTGAAATCTTAATCACCATTGTGATGATGTTAGGAGGTGAAACTTTTGGGAAGTAATTAGGTCCTGATGGTGGAGCCCTCATCTAAGATTAGTGCCTTTGTAAAAAGACACAAGAGAGCTTATTTTTACTTTCTGTTACTATTATGTAAAAATACAGCAAGATAGCCATACATGAACTGGGAAACATACCCTTACCAACACATCTATCAGTGCTGTGCCCTAGGACTTCTTGGCCTGCTAAACGATGAGAAATAGATGTTTGCTGCTTACACCATGTAATCCATGATGGTTTGGTACAGTAATTTGATGAAACTCTGTTACACAGTGAAGTGAAAAAAGATAAAGGAAGATATATATGGTTTCCTGGCCAGATTAAGTGACAAAATAGCATTATAATAAAATAATTCATACCAAGATATAAGATCTTGGAGTACAGAGAGGTTTGTTATATTTGCTTAGCTAAACTAGTATTCATAGTAGCACCTGACTAGTAATGACAATCTGTGAATATCCAAAGATTTGAATATGGGAATGAAATTGAAACAAAAAAAAGAAACACAAAAGTGAAACTATTATTTATAGCTAGAATTAAAGTGATATCCCCATATATTTGAAAGTAGACTTTCAAAATTACACTTTGCATCCCTATATTTAGGGTTATTTGGCAGTATTATTAGCAGTGAAATACGATGAGCCAAATAATATACAGCATTTTTCTTTTTGTTTAACATACTGCCTCACATGTAGTATGATTATGCATTTACTTTTTATTGACTGACTGAACAACTTTTGAAGGGCCTGTGTAAGATATTGTTTTACATTGTCTGTTTCTAAAAAGTATAGCAGGTATTAATCCCTGTCCCATAAGAAGTTGGCAGCACCCACAGTTGGCATAATCACTAGAGGCATTCATTTACATATTAGCTGCAAAAATGTAGACAAGGTGAAAGAAAATAGCAGGTAATGAATCAACAGCCCAAAAGTATAAGAATCACAGTTTTGTTACATGCTCCAAGAGGAGCTAGTGGTTAACTAGATCTGAGGAAAGCCAGACAGAAAAGGTCACCTGAAAGAAAGGACTAATCTTAGGT
>RJWM01042531.1:0-14303 GCA_004363535.1 Dasyprocta punctata | reverse complement strand
AAAGAGGAATACATATTGCAGTGACCTTCAGGGGTCTTGGTGCAAGGCACTGTACACACATTAAGCCAGATGAGACTTTGTTGTCCCATGCATTGTAGGATGGTTAACTGCATCCCTGGCCCTGTACCTATTAGATGCCAGTAGTAACCTCGCACAAGTCAAGACAACCAAAAATATCACCAAGCATCCTTTAGGGACAAAATTGCCCCAAATGATCTGGGAGAAGCATAAATAAAAAATCACAAGAGATGACATGTGTTCAAGGTCCAGCAGCCTGGAACCAGCACTTGCTCATGAAGATGGAATGTGGATGAGGGGGCGCTTGTTCTCCAGAAGGGCAATGCGGGGAAAACCTAGATGCCAACATGGGAGCGCATCATGGGGCTTTTCCTCCCCTCCAAGCACCCACTCACCAGCTACCCCCACCATGGACTCTCAGGAGGGCTGGCACAGCCTCGGGTAGCAGAGGAAGAAGACACTGGCCCAAGCAGACACATCTACCTTCTGAAAGGCCAGGGAATGTAAACAAACCTATGCACTTCTCTGCCTGGCACTTGAGGCTCTACCAACCTCAACAGGAAGCAAAATCTACAGAGATCTCAGGAAAAATAAAAAAAGAGCTGCCTCAGCAGGAGTCCTTTTGCATTGGGCCCACAGCAGATCGTGTGGGGGCTCGCCCTTTCAGAAGATGTCCCAGAGCCCCCAGAGCTCCAGGCTTTCATGTAATCGAAAGGCTGTCAAACATTCTTGATTTGTAGGACCTTAGAGCCCCGTGTGAGATCAACATGTGACTTGCACAGCAAACATCACCTATAAATAAGGCATCGTCACCACACTGAAAGGAGCCAATCTAGAACATTCTGTGGCTAGTTTAACAGAGCCTACAAATTCTGTCTTGCCAATTTAACTATACATTAAAACTTGAAAAAAGGGTCCTCTGGGGCAGTCTAGAACCCAAAGCCAGGTTTGTAGGTAAGACCGTAAAACACCAACCCGGGATCCAGGTTGTCAACACATCGACCTGTTCAAAAGAAGCGTAAGCAGGACCTTGGTGACCTCTCCCACCAACTGCAGGGTCATTGTCACGCCACTCGCTGGCAAGGGCAACATGGTACCACTCAAGGGAATGCACAGAAGGGGCCTAGCCTAGCCCTCCTGTGGTTTCATGCTGTGATCCCTCACACATCTGGGCTGTCAGGCCGCTGGCCGCTGGCCGCTGGCCACTGGCAGGGCAGAGGTGGCTCTGGCAGCCTCCAGCGCCGATGCAGAATGACAATAACCATGCTGGGCCTGTGCAGGCTCTTCTCCCTCCCCCCATGCTGGGGACCCCCTGCCCTGCCTCCTGCCTGCACTCAGCAGCACGCAACAAAGTGGGTGTTGGGGTGACACCTGCTGCTTCACTGGGGCAGAACATGGAGCTGCTCTCTCACTGGTGAGAACTGGAAACAGCTGCACCCTGTTCTCCGGGTCTCCAGGGGGAGGTCAGCCATAGATGAATTTTCCAGATGGATGAGAGGGGCAGCACCTCCCGGAATGTGACCTCAGGCATCTGCACCCACTCCATAGAAAGAAGGAAGTCAAGCTTGGCCCTCTGTCCCAGCGAGCCCCAGGGCTCAGAGGACCACCTGACCAGAGCCCCAGCTCTGCCAGCCTCTCTTGTGATCCCATGTGGCCGAAGCCTTGCGGGTAAAGGACAAGATCAAATCCAATCGCAGGGGCTGAGCTCCCCAGCAAAGGTCCCTGTCAAGCCCGTTCTGCCAGAATTTCCTGGCTGACAAAAGACCTGACTGCATGAAAAGACTTAGAAAGATGGTGAGCAAGGCAGAGCATGGCTACTCATCCCACAGCCTGCCTTCCCTGGAAATGATACAGTGAGAAAAACATGAACTCGAGGTCTGCCCTGGGGCAAGGAAGACACAACAGAATTCCAAAGGAAAAGCCCCCCTGGACAGCACACAGCAGCCCTGGGAAGACAACTGGGAACATGGCCTTGTGCAAGGAAGTCACATTACAAAAAGACATGCAGGGATTCCTTTACCTTAGCACTCTCGATTTCAAGTTTACTAACATATTAATTTAATTATGGCAAAATTCAAGTAACAGGTAGTGGAACCATCACAATCAAGACTTAGAATGTCTGTTACCCCCAAAATTCCTCAGGCTGATTTCTAGTCTATCTCTCTAGCCTCCCCTGACAGCTATGGCTCCATTTCTTTCTGTATAGTTTACCCTTCCCAGAATGTCATACAAATGGAATCATGCAGTGTTCATATTTTCAAGTCTGGCTTCTTTCACTGGGCTTGGTGCATTTTATAACTGATGGGTATTGCGTGAATGTCTGCTTTCTGGATGAGGACATTTGAGATTGTTTTCAGTTTGAGGCTATCAGGAAGAGAAGTGATATGAACATTTGCTTACAAGTCTTGGTGCGGATGAATGTCTTTGTTTTTCTTGTGTATAAGTACCTAGACATGAACTCATCGAATCATAGCCTAAGTATATGGTATGATGGTATAAGAAACTACCAAAAACTGGGTGTGCTGGCACATATCTGTAATCCCAGATTGCTCATGTGAAAAGATCAAAAGTTAGAGCCCATCTTTGGCAACTTAGTGACTTAGTGAGATCCGGTCTCAAAAAATAAGTAAATAAGAAGGACTGAGGGAGTAGCTCAGTACAAAGGCCCTGAGTTCAGTCCCCAGTGTACTGTATTGAAAAAAAGAATGAAGAGAGAGAAAGAGATATAGAGATAGAGATAGACATAGAGAAAGAGAGAGAGAGAGAGAGAGAGAGAGAGAGAGAGAGAAAGCTATCACAATGTTTTCCCAAAGTGACCACATCATTTTGCCTTCCCACCAGAGTTGGAATTACTCCACATCCTAGTCTGCAATTCATATTGTCAAGATTGGTTGGTTGCGATTTTCAGAGTTGATCTGTGGAGTTTTGCAGGGGGTGTAGATATTGGGTTTTTAAAAGCCATGCTAACATACAGTATGTGTAATGGTCTTACTTGGCATTTCCTTCATAAGTAATGATGTTGGGCATCTCTTCATGTTTTTATTTGCCACCTGTACCCCCTGTTTGATGCAGTAACAGCTCAAGCATTTTTGGCCATTTACAAAGTTGGGTTGTCGTGTTTTCTTTTTAAGAGTTGCAAAAGCTCTATGTATGTTCTGGATACAACTCTTTATCAGATATCTGCTGAGCAAATATTTTCTTCCAGTTTGTGGCTTGACTTTTCATTACTTAACTGTGCTTTTCAAAGGGCAGATGTTTTTAATTTTGATAAAATCCATCTTTACCAACTTCCTTTATAGTTCACGCTTTCAGTGTGTGAAGAAAACTTTGTCTTGCCCAAGGTCACAATTGTTTTCTCATATTTTTCTTTGAATGTTTGCAGTTTTAGGTTTTATATTTAGGTTCATGATTCATATACATTCATTGTTGTATATACTGCGAGGTATGTGGTAATATGTAAGTTATGGTCATGTGTATGCAGTAATACTTATGTATGAATATCTCATCAACTTGTATGTCTGTCCTTTCAACAATACTACACTGAACTGATTACTACAGCTTCATACTAAGTCTTAAAATGAGGTCCTGTTTGTCTTCTAACTCTATTCTTTTTTAAAATTGCTTTGGTTGGTCTAATTCTTCTGCCTTTGCAAGTAGTTTTGAATTAGCTTGTCGATTTCTATACAAAAGACTACTGGGATTTTATTTTGAGTTGTGTTTAATCTCTACATCAATTCAATTTGAGTAGCTCAGTCTTTTGGAAGGAAAGGGTCATTTTTGCAGGGAGATATTATTAAAGAAAGACTATCTCCTTCCAGACCCTTCTACACAGACATTAAGGCTCTATGAAATGGCCTTAGTTCTAGGTCACATGCTAACATACATGGGCCTGTGTGGAGGGACAGGAATTCAGTTCACCCTTCCCACCCTGCTGCCTGAGATAAAAAGAAGACACAGAGTCAGGCTCTGACCTGAGAAGTACCTTGAGACCTAAAATAAAGGATGTGGTTCCTTGACAAATCTTCAAAAAGGAGGTGACCTCCAGGAGCAATTGTAGAGTGAGAAGGAGCTCACTGGTGCAGAAAGGTGGAGAGAAGTTAATTTTTCAAAAGAAATAGCAAGGTCAAGGGGTAAAGAAGTCAGAAAGTTTTGTGCTAGTTAGGGATGAGCTCTTGAATTCAGTGCTAAGGGTCAGAACTCTGTTCTCCAGGCACGGAAGCATCTGGAGGCTTTTGCATAGAAAGGCGTGAACAGTTCCATCTCTGAGAAAGATCTTCTTGTTGTCAGGCAAAGGAGCCCCTGGAGACTATCATGTGGGCATAATGATAGGTACATAAAGAGCAGGGTTGAGAAATGGCCACAGGACTGGAATAGAAGGTGCCTAGAGTATAAGGCCACCAACCGGATAGGAGACAAAAGATGACAGGGGATAAGAAGGGACAGGAAGACACATCTATCTCCTTCTCTACTCCCCTGGATGCTGAAGAGCATCTGCTACTTTCCAGGCGCATCCACAGCTCCACACCCAGCTCTGCCAGGAGAGGCCAAGAACACAGCCTCCAGCCCTCAAGGATTTCCTCAGTGAAACCAAAGGACTGAGACACTCCATAAATATTCATAGTCCACCCTTTGTGTAAAGGTTATCTAAAAATCCAACCCGCCAAAAGATAGCTTTGCTTTAAAGATTATACTGCTGCAGCCAAATAATTTCTTGGCAACTCTGCAAAAATCTGGTCAAAGTCTCACTGTGAAGTCTGAAAAAGAGACAAATGGAACAGTTGGCCAGAGAGCCCTAGTGACAGAAACTATTCCCTGGAAGGGGAAAAAAGGGCAGAAAGGCATTTTTGTTTATTTTTACAAAATTCAGAGAACAACAGTCTCCTCCAGCTGATTCCACAAGATCAAACCAGCTCCAAATGGGAGTTGTTAGGTATTTGCCATCACTTGAAGTCAAAATCCAAGTGGCCTGATCACCCTGTTTCTTGTCTCTTCGTTGCTTTTATATTTCAGGATGACAATTCCATTTGTTCCATGATGCGGCCTGTCCATTCAATCAGCTTTCTGATTCATTGGCAGACTTCAAACTCTGCTTCTAATCTAAATCAGACCACAAAAGCACACGATCCCTTCACTTCTTCCTAGGCCATCTGGGCTCATTCAACACAAAAGCACAAACAGTCTTGAAATGCCCACTTAATCACAGGTCTGCGTGTTCGTTGTAAGAGATGCCACGACAACCCATGCCAGGGTTTGCCAGACTGTGCACAGACACTTTTGCACTCCTCTGGGCCTAATCATACACAGGGTCCCCAGTTCTCCCTACCTTCTGTAGTCTTTGGGGGGATACAATGACTTTTAAGGAGTTAGCACCTGTAACTCCAATATTAGTTTTAGGCGCGACCTCAGTGGATACTGAATTTGGCCTTTCTTAGGGTCTATGAAAAATCAATAAAAGAAAAGTTATAAGAAAGAAAGGTTTTTAGGCTCTGTCTAAAAAGCACACTCCTGGAGACTCCCATTTAATTAGAACAGAACCAAATGGGAAATTTACTTCCTCTCTTGTTCCTTAAAGAAAGACAACCAATGAAACAGGCAAATAAAACCATTCTCTCATGGCTAGTTCACTGATCTCATCCTCTGCTATCATGAGCTTTTCTTAGAAATGTGTACATATGTGGCACGTGCAGAAATTCCATGCTGCTGGTTTGTGTGGTCTTTCCGGTGGCAGAGAAGCGAGAGCTAAAGTGCCGACCTCTGGGCCTGTTTTACCCACCAGGAGGGAGGGGGTCCTCTTCAGGCTGCTGCCTCGGTCAGGCAGGAAGAACAGATAAACTTTGTCAATCTTAGAGAAAAAGAAAAAAAAATGAAACAAAACACCCACGCCGTAGGGAAATTGTTCCCCGCTGCGTGGGTGGTGCAGCCCCAAGACCTGTTATCTGCAAAGGGCACTTCTGGGGGTTACCCAGCTGTCACCACTATGTGGATTCCACCTGAAAACCTCAAGCCAAATAGTGGGGAATGAGCATCAAGAGGCAATTTTCCACTCTGCAGAAATGACTTGACTTTACAAAAATAAATAAAAACCCCGTGATCACACACGGAACTTGGGCAAGACCTGTTGATGAATTCACTGTAGGTCACAGTAGATGCATCTCTTGCTGTGTAGGTTTAGACTGCAGGGATATGAGTGTGGCGTCTCCGCTTCCCCACTCCCTCCGCATTCTCCCACTTGCAGTCTCACACTCACACACATGCACACACATGCAGTCCTGGGTCATGCAGACGAATGGATCACTTGTCTGGCCGAAGTGAGAGGTGTCTGTGGACAGAGGAGGAGAGGAGGAAGAGCCTGGTGGGGATATGTATGCACTAGCCACATCCATAAGAGGGAACATATCAATAACAGCAGAGGCAACACTGCCTACACACTAAAACAGAACCAGGAGCCCTCTGTTGCCACGTGAGCTCGCCCTCCTGCTCAGGCCAACCCTGTTCCCCTCTTCCACTATGTCTCCAGCAACTTGGGAGGTGCTGCCTGCTCTCCAAGTCACAGGATTTCAATGACTTCTTTCCCTCATCCCACACTCATCCTCTTTAAGACCCCAACACCATTCTTCTGTGCAACTGAGCCCATCTCCCCAACACTGTCAGCCTAGAACCACCTTTGCCTCCCCCTTTTCCTTCAACACTATCCCCTGTCTCTTAGTGGGCCTACTGGGGTTTTCTCCATCATTGTTCTTGCCCCTAGCTCAAGAAACAGATCTGATGATTACAATCACAAGTTCCAAATCATCTTCCCAAAAGTATCTTCACACACACAAATAAGACCCAGGAAGCCCTCAATCCAGTATCTGGGTTCTGGGTAAAAGTGACAAAGAAATGGAAAACATTTCTCTGTAGCAGTCATGAGCCTTTAAAGTGACCCAGAACTGTGTAAACGTAAGACATAACCCCATTTTAAGAAGTAATTGCAAGGAAAACACTACAGCCACTTTCAAAAATTTAAAGTTAGAAATGATCGTATTATTTCGCAGTTCCACCTCTGAGTATACAGCCAAAAGGACTAAGAGTGGGATTCAAAATATGAACACCAGCCGGGCGTGGTGGCGCACGCCTTTAATCCCAGCACTCGGGAGGCTGAGGTAGGAGGAGCGTTGTGAGTTCAAGGCCAGCTTGGGCTACAATGCGAGCGCAAGGCTGGCCTGAGCTACATAGTGCGACCCTGCCTCAGAAAACCAGAGCCGGGAGTTTGGCTCAGTGGCTCAAGCGCCTGTCTGGCAGGTGCGAGTTTGTGAGTTCAATCCCCGGTGCCGCCAAAAAAAAAAAAAAAAAAAAATATGAACACCCATGTGCACGGCAGCATTAGTCACAGCGGCCGAACAACAGAAGCAACCAAGTGTTCAGTGGTGGATGAACAGATAAGAAAACATGGTAGATACAGGGAATATTGTTCAGTCTTAAAGAAGAAGGAAATTCTGGTACATGCTACAACACAGATGAATCTTAAAGATCTTAGGCTAAGCAAACTGAGCTAGACACAAATACTAGATGAATTATTATGAAGCACCTAGAACAGTCAAATTCATAAAGACAGGAAGTAGAATATGGCTGCCAGAGACTGGAAGAGGGAGAAAGAAAATTTGTGTTGTAAAGAGTAGAGGTTAGCGTGATGAAGCAGGTACTAGAGATGAACAGGGTTGACTCACAAGAAGGTGAATGCCCTCACTGACACTGAACTATACACTTAAAAACAGTTAAAATAGTGTTGTGGCTTAAAGGGATTCCCTTCAAGCCACAACACTAAGTTTCAGACATTGAAACTTAATGGCCAATGTGAGAGTCCTAAGACATGAGCTCACAAGGCTTCTCCCTCATGAATGAAATTAAGGCTTTGTACAAAAGGGTTCAGACTTCTACATTGTTGCAGGGAATGTAAACTAGGACAACCACTGTGGAAATCAGTAGGAGACACCTCAAAAACTAAAAATAGAAAGTCCATTTGACCCAGCTATACCTCTCCTGGGTATCTTTCTGAAAGACTTAAAATCACACTATACTAATAAATGCATACTCGAGTTGAAAGCAACACAACCCACAATGTCTAAATCTTGGAAGCAGCCCATATGCCCATCAACAGAATAAAGAAAATGTGGCAATATATTCGCAATGGAGTACTGTTCGGCCATAAAGGGTAAACCTGAGCCATTTGTAGGAAAATGGTTTTTAAAGAAGGGATTCACCCAAAAGCTCATGCCCTCCATTTCCCTCCTCTTGCATGAAAGGAGAGGTAAGTGACAGGCTGGGGCTTAGGAGGGGCACAAGAGCCACCAATAAGCAACACAGTGGCCTGTGGGCTTCAAGAGAAAAGGTCCATTCCTCCTGTGCCCACGGTGCCAAAGATAGGACAAGGAATGTGGAGATGACAGAGCAGGTAGTGCAGGCCTGGCTTACAGGTGGCTCTTTAGTGACACCTTACTAAGCACCATAAATTACTTGTGAGTGAGATTTTACAAAGATATGTCTCTTGCCCATCATAGACTTACAAATACAGGAGTTCTTCTTGGAATTTTAAAATAAGAATTCATTGTATTTCAGAAATAATTTTGGAAAATGCAACACTTTGATGATGTCTTTTGTGTTCCCACATTGACGGTGTCAGTCCACAGTCAGGTCAAGGGCTCTGAGTTACTGCAATGACTTTCCAGTCACTCTCTCTGCTCCTGTAGTCTTACAAGTCCTGTGTAGGTGACATTAGCTGCTGGAAGCAGCCTTCTATGACTGCTGGTTCATTAAGCCATCACTGGCTTCCAGACCCTCAGCTTCCAAGGTTGGTGGCAAAGGACCCTGGGGCTTGAAAGGGAGTCTCAGAAGATGTCTTCTTCCCTCTTTCTTAGTCTCTTAGTCACTTTCCAGTCACAGGGACAAAATATTTGACACCCACAGCTTAAAGAAAGAGAGGTTTATTTCGACTTATAGTTTTAGTGGGTTCAGTCCATAGTCAGCTGGCTCCATGACAGAAACAGTAGGGTAGAGAAAAGCTGTTTACTGCCTGGTAGTCAGGAAGCAGAGAGAGAAAGGAGGAGCCAAGGAGGAAAATATGCCTTTCTAAGTCACACCCCTAGAGACCTGCCCCTTCCGACCAGTCCCACCTCTGAACATGAGATTTTGGGAGGACATCATAGATCTACATCATAACATTCAGTTTTATTACTCTCAACTGTAGACTTTCCAACTTTGTTAGAGTTTTATTTGATTGAGTTTACTATATTTATGTAACTATCTAGAACCCCTCTTGTGCATCTAACACCTCTGAGCCAACATATAGGACAGGACCTCCTAGAGGCAATACAAGGAGAAGCCAGGATAGCTCCTGGTAAGAGCACAGAAGTGGCTGGCAAGAGCTTGTTGCTATGATATGTGAGTGAAAGCTTCCAAGCTTACTTCTTAGATATTGTCCAGTTCCCTGCAGGACTTCCGTTTTGAAGAATAGGTTCTAAGTTTGTGGTCAAGACAGAGCCATTAGGACTACAAAGAAATATAAAGGGACCATCTCCAAACCTTCCTCAAGCTCAGCCTCTCTTCCAAATAAATGTTGAATAGTAATTTAAAGACTATGTGTTCTAAGGGACATGAAGATCATCCTGTCAGGGACATCTCCTGAATTAGCCGGACCTCCCTCCCACTTTCCCAGGAAGGATGACATTTGAAGACTCACTTTCTCTAAGAAACCTCACTTGATCATTTACCTCTTCCTATAAGGTGTGTGTCTATTCTTAAGTCTTAACACATTCTTACTGTGCATTCCCAACTAGTAAGCACCTTGCAGCAAGGACAGTGTCTTAAATTTCTCATCAGTGTTCCAAACACAGATTTCCACATAGTTAGACTCAGTGGCAGGCTGCATTTTTCAAAGAGAGACCCATGGAGCTCTATCGTTTCATGAGCTCTTGTTACTGACCCACTTTGTACTGTGCGATTATCTACTTCCTCCCTTGGAATACAGGTGGAGGCTGGTGATCGTTTTCACCAACGAAATAAGGCAGAAATGATGCTATGTGACATCTCAGGATGGGTCACTGAAGGCAGGAAGCCTCTCTCTTTCCAAGATACTCAGTTTGAGAAAGCCAGCCACCATGCTGTGAGGAAGCTCAAGCTAGCCCATGCGGAGAGGAACAGAGGACCCCTGCGAAGAGCCAGTGTCTCCCACCAGACATGGGAGTAATCCAGTCCTCAGATAAGAAAGTTCCCTGCCTTCAGGTCTTCCAACGAAGGCTCCAGACTCTAGAAAGCAGAGAAGAGCCATCTCCACTGCCAACTTCATATTTGTATTCATAGAACACAAGAGCATGATTAATGATAACTTAGTGATATTAGGCACCCAGGGGAACCACAGCAGGTTCTGTAAATAGCCCTCTCAGTTAGCAGTTCCTAAGCTCCAAACTCTGAAAAAAAAATTTACCCACTATCACCACTTCCTTTGTATAGAGTCAGCACTTGGCATAGATGGGTTCTGAGACAACTGTCCTCTTACGGTGTCCATAAGACAGCCGACGCTTTGAAAGTCACACCATCTTCACCACCAGCCCTGCTGGCAGCAGACATGGACTCTGAGCCCTCTGCCTTTGATACCTGTTCTTACAACAACCTTCATGACAGGTAATTCTAGGTGAGAAGTGAGTGAGGGTAAGAGGGGGAAGGGAATTTGCTCAAGACAAATTGGAGAACAGATTGCAGAGCCTAAGGCTAGAGAGACAGGTCACTTGTCCCAAACCACTCAGCTGGTATACACAGAGATGAGGCTGAAACACCCAGGTGACACTGACCCCTTTGTCAGCCACTGGCTATTGTCCAGCCGGTTTCTCAATCAAGAAGAAATGCCTTGGACCACAGAGACTAAAGCCCACACTGAGGACAAATCTGAGGTTCAGAACTGAAATTGCTCCCTGTGGTCCAAGTCTTAAGCCTGAGGTCTTAAAGACCTAAGGCTGAGTGTGGCAGTGCCCATCAAGCTATGGCAGAGACCCCATATCTTTCCCTTCATCACAATAGATGGCTGTGCTCAGCCCCTGGGGGACCATCTCACAGAGTGTCTGCCCTGCCTTGTGACCGCTATTGCCTGACCACGCTTCCTCAGCAGCCTGGCTGCTTTGTGGACAGAGCAACCAACCACGGGAACACTGACGACAATCCAGGCAAAGGGCTTCCTTTGAGAACTGACCATCACCCCATGGTGGGTGTGGTTTAGTCACTGCCCAGTGAAAAGTGGGAAGACATTTTCCTTTCTTGAGTGAAGGTCGCGCTGAGCCCAGAGAAGAGTTTCCAACCTCAGATGTGGTGTTGGTGGCAACACAGAAAGATATCGAGTACCCACCATGGCCTCTGGAAGGGAAGTCAGAGTCCTCGCCACACACACTGACCTCATGGTGCTGAGTACAGGGGCGACGTCCTCGCCACCAAGGCCCTGGCCAGGTCAGCGGCACCCTACCATCTTACTGACTGGAAGGACTGATAGTTGGGTAAAAGGCATTTGTCCTGACGAAGCAGTCAGCACAAAGCTGCATTCTCAATCTGCATCCAGATTCTGGGTTTCAGCACAAGTTCTGCCTCTCCACTGAGCCATGGGAAAGGTACCCTCACCATCACAGGAGAGGGCTCATGTTTGCTCTGAACAGAGCACGGGCTTAGCTTTTCTAGAGAAGAGGGGCCTTTGGCTCCTGTGTATAAACAGTCTGCTGCCTTCCTCAATGTGCAGGACCCGTGAAAGATGTCAAAATCTCTCTCTCTCTCTCTCTCTCTTACACACACACACACACACACACACACACACACACACACACACACATACACCAGCCCATCCCAAAGCACTCCACATTTAGAAAAAGAGACTCTTACTGGAAGAACATTCCCAACCTCTGGCCCCGACACAACACCAGTACCCCAGGACCCGGTCAGCTTTAGGTTCAGGGCTCAGTGCCCACACTATGTCTGCTAAGAGCACAGCACGCAGCAGCCTGGCTGTGCCAACAGGGGCCTCCATGTTTCTGCAGGTCACTGTGTTCCTGTGTGTGTGCACGCGCACATGGAGGACACACAGGACTCGCATACTGACAAGCAATGGCTGGGTTTCTGGACTCACTCCCCTAAACCATGGCGGCCTGGCATTTGAGAAAATGACAGAAGAGGAAGGCCACCCTCTCCTTCCCTGAAGTAGATCATAAAACTGTCACTGGAGAGATGTTTTCTTAATACGCAAAGGAACATCCTAGTCTCTGAAGACACTGGAGCACAGAGAAGAATCAGGTGCAAAAGCCAAGCTAAGCCCCCCACATTTTATTACCATTAAGTTATACCCACTTTGCCTGGGCATACTTCACTGTGACTTTCCATTCCTTAGGAAGGCTCCTATGTCATGGGAAACTTTCATTAAATACTCTGGTATACACAGCTTTCTTCCACAGGCCGCAGAAATGTCCAACACAAACACTTTTCATCCTAAGCACACACACAAAGAGGCTCAAATCCACTCCTGCCCTGTCTCTGCTCATAGCTACACAGCTTCCCAGCAGCTTCCTAGGTTGCAGGGATTGCCCGTAGTTGCCCAGTTCACATTGAAATGGAAACCATACCTCCAACTTGCAGGCATTTTTAGGAGTCAGTTTTGTTTTGAAATTAGGTAACTCTCTCTGTTGTTTAGAGGAAGTAGACCAGAAGTCCCGGAACCCCAAGCCTTCTACCATAGTACAGCACTGCATGGAGGCTGGGGGTGCAGTTCGTATAAGGACAGGGGATAGTGCGTACCATCCCTATACTGGGGCTGACTTTAGCTTGAATGAGCTCAACATCATTTGATACATGCAGATTGAAAAGGGTTGGTTCCGGAAACAAGCACTGGCAGTGTACGATTACATTGGAAGTGCAAGAAAAAAAAAATAGTTTTTGCTTAACATGAAATTGAGAGCAAGGTAGAAATCCCACAGCAAAACAAAATAGGGGCTTTTGTCACCGTCAGATGCACTAAGACAGAAAGAAGAGACAGGGGCCAGGGCTTCACAAACATGCCTGGCTCGCCCCGTCTCCCACACAGGACATTTCGGTTCTCAGTCTTGGGCAGAGTGCGCTACACCCAGAAGCCACAGCTGTGGCTTCTCTGCCGAGCTTCCCATTTTTGTGACTCGACAGAAATCTTCTACCTACCACATTTCCATGTAAAGAAATTTACTCCCTCCAAAGAGTAACTTGCTCTCGCCAATTAAGCAAGTAGGACAATTTCATCTGTGCCACCAAAAGTAAACTCAATAACCTCAAGACTAGGGCAAACCAAAAGCTCCAGTTCAAGAAGCATAGTTCTTTAGAAAAGAAGTAAAAAGACATGTTTTACCTGTGGCTTAAGCAAATGGCTATCGTCAACCCAAGCTGTAATCAAAAAAGAGAAAGAAACACAAATTAAACAATGTCAAGAACACGCTGAATTCACAAGAACATTAACTTAATATGGTCAATTATTTTTAAACATTTCCTAAAGTACCTTGTTACTAACGCTTCATAAATAACACACTTAATGATAGATCTTTAGTTTCAACTCTACTTTTTAAAGAGCACTTTATTTTGGAAGGGTCTTAAAGAGGCCTAAGCTATTTCATTGTGGATTAGACAGGACCTGTCCTTCATCGGGAAGGACTTCCAGAACAGGACTCTCAGCCCTGAGGGAGCAGCCGGAGGATGGGTCATCCAGGTGTGGCTGATTCCAAGGCTTGGCATTAGGGCAGGAAAGCCCTGAATGGGGTGCCCTCACCTCCCCCTACCCCAGGAATAGCGAATGGAGCCCAGGTCACCAAGAAGACGGACTGTGTGGACCAACAACTCACGGCCAGCAAGTCTCGGCTCTGAGGACACCAAGGAAATGCAGCCTGACATACGAACGTGACATCAAGATATCGAGCATACGGCTGCCAGGCACGGCAGCAGTTGGAGAGTGAGGTGAAGCTGTGATTTCCTTTTTCCCAGCAGTGGTGTCAAGGCAACCTTTCAAGCATAGGTGGGGTCAAACCATAAGGCCCAGCCTCGGCCTGTTCAGACAAGGTCAATCGTGGCTTACAAAAGTGTCAGGCCAGCCAAGGCCGGATGCACAGGTAAGTTACTGAGACTCTCAGAGCCTCAATTTTCCCAACTGTAAAATGGACAAAATCATTATTTTCTCCCAGGAGTAATGTAAAGATGAAGCACTATTTCTCTATCTATGTGTTTACACCTGCAGATAGGAAAAACTCTATAAATATGAACTACCA
>RJWM01042530.1:0-14301 GCA_004363535.1 Dasyprocta punctata | reverse complement strand
GCCTATATTCAATGTAAACTTCCTTCATTTAAAAATTGCCTATTTCTCCACTTTCTATTATTTATATTATGACAAAAAAAGACTATTCACCAATGTACATACTCAAGTGCCCGTATCATCCAGACGTCCCCTTAGACTCTGGGAAAGCAGTCCTCCAGGATTTCCTGCAAGATGGGGCTCTCCTTCACGTTGTCCCACGGGAGCACACGCTGCTATCAGAGACTTGTGATGTGGCTGCTACTACTGAGGATCTGGATTTGAAATTTTAACTCTTCAAAGTTTGTATTTTAAGAACTACATGTCATTGGTGTCTGTCATACTAAACAGTGCAGTTCCAACGGCGGGGGGAGAAACTTAGAAAAGACAGACATTTTATTAACTTAAGTGTGTCAACCTTTCTTTAGGCCACAGGGAGTTTGGGAAGTCTTGGCTTGCTAAATCTTTGCAGATGTGTAGGCTGCTGAAAGGGTGACTCTCAGTATCTGTCGACCCTAACTACGCTAGCAAGACCTCTGCAGGAAATGAGGAGACGTTCCGCACTCGATGTGGGTATTCTTACAGCGGAGCGCCTGGGTGTGGTACCGGGAAAGGGCAGGCATGAGAGTTTCTTCCAATTTCACTGAAAGCCTGGGTCTTTTTTCCTTTCTTTGTCTTGCGACAGTCCCCATGCTCCTTTGAAGAGCGCGGTTCCCTGTCTTTGTGCCTTCTTTTCATCTCCGTCTTTTCATAGAACTGTCCTCTGCCACCCTTGGTCGTGGTGGCACTCACAGCAGGGATCCCGCACTTGCCAGACTGTCCCCCCACTGGGGTGCACACAGCTTGCCCGGGAGCCCGGGGATCCCCGGTGCCCCTTCCCATCCTCTCCCTCTTTGCCGAGTCCCTGCCCTGTGCCCCTCTGCACACAGCGCCCCAGCTTTGACCCCTGCCAACACGGGGGGCCCAGGACACCTCATTGGCATTCAGCTCTTTCGTGGTGCAGAAATCAGACAGATTGCTTCAGTGCTGTTTCTGTGGTTATTTGTTTCTGCTCCTGTGAATTCAAAACCCCAAAGTCATTTCTTAATATCCGCGCTTTCCCTTCTGCTGTTCTAATCTCATTCCATCATCATTACCTTTGTTTTCTACATTGAATTAATTAAATTCCCCTTCAATCAAAATAACAGATCCTCCCATGTGTCTCTTGAGAAGCAGAGAACGCTTTCAAGTATCTGTGATTCGACTGTGCGTTTAACTCATGACCTTCGCGTGTAGTACTCTTTTTTCCTGTTATATGAAGCAGCTCTTTCATTTTCTCCCCATTAAGAATCTACTCATGAGGGATTCTTTCTAAAGCTGATTTTATATTAGAATTTCTTACTTCTCAAAGTGCTGGGGTTCAGACCTAGGGCCTTGTCCCTGGCGGCCAGGGGCTCTACCACCTAGCTACACCTCAGTCCTTTAAACCCGAATTTCTAAAAACTAAGTAGACTGTATTGTTCTTTTTCCTTATTCATTTTGATCACATAGACAGACCATTTTGAGGTATAGCCTCAAGACTATTGATTATTCATATCCATCAAGATAATGTGAACAGAAATTTTTTCTGATACCATGTTCCCAAGAATTTTATATTAATGGATGATACCGGGTATATTTTTAAGAGAAATGGATTTTCATTCTTGATTTACATTTTTCCTGTTAATATCACAGAAGTGAAAAGAACTGCATGTTAGAAGTGACTCAGATTTGTCATTATATATCTCAACCAGTGGATTATTTTTCCCTGCTCATCTCCAACGCTTTCTTTTTTCTACTTTATGCTAATCCAAGCAGATGAAAAAAGTCCACTTAGTTAAAAATTAAACTAGATGAAAAATCTGATTCCCTGGCTGATACAAGTTCAGTTGCATCCCTGAGCAAACTATTACAGATGAGAAATAAATCCTTACCTCTAGTCCCTACCAAGGGAATGCTAAAATTTCTTAAACGAAAGTACCACAATGGAAGTTTTATAAATTTATGGAACAACTGTGATTGCAATAATACTCTCTATCTAGAAGGCTATTACTTAATTAGTGGCTTGTTATAGTTCTGGAAATTGTCACTGGAAAATGGAATTTTTCTCATTCCTCTTTTCAATATCCAAACATAAGTATAATGTTTGTAATCTATCACAAGAGCAACCCTCAGTATAGCAAATGTCTGAGAGTAAATATAAAGCAGAATTTTCTTCTGTTTATTAGTCATCTTGAGGTTTTAAATTGTTGCAAGCCAAAGGCTCTGGTCTAACTGTTCAAAGTGGAGAAATGTTTTTGGGTCAGAGAATCACACTCTTCAGCTGATTCTCATACCAAACGGAAGCATGTGAACACCATCGAACTGTGTCATTGAAAGGCAAAACTCTCTCCCCAGGGCAATCCCTATGTGACCTCTCACTCTACCCTGAAAGAGAAGGATTTTTTAAAAAACCAACTTGCTCTTCTTTGAAGAAGTGAGTAACGGACATGAAAGAATTAGAAGAACCTACATTCCTTAATAAGGCTTAGCTTTTAGCACATGAAATTCTAGCAGGATCCTAACGCTACCTGCTTTGCTCTCCAAAGGAAAATTCTTCAGTATAATGGAATCACGACTTCACTGCCATTCGAGTATAATACGAAAAAGCACCTTTTACAGCACGCACTGAAGAGAGAAAAGAGCAAGGCCTTGAAGGACAAAGAGCATTGTAGTTGCACGGAATGCGTCCACTTGATAATTTGCAAGAGAAGCATTTCATATTGCTCCTGAATGGCAAGGTGTCAAAAGAAGTGAAGAAGGCACAGAGAACAACATTCAGACTGCTCTGGAGCTTGGGGAAGTAGAAGGCCCCCTGCGTGCACGGGAGATCCAGGCCAGCGGGTGCAGGCAGGAGAAGGAGGATTTGGGCGAGGACAGCTGGTTGGTAAGGACGGTGTTTGGTTCTGCCTTAGAGGTGCTGAGTTCAGCTGTGAGGGCCACTGGTGCATCCTGTCCCCGTGTGGGCCAGACCTCAGAAGAAAAGCAAAACTAGACAGATGACGCAGACGTGTGCCCGGAATGTGGGGACCGTCCACCCCTACCCCTGGGAACACTGCAGAAGGTGAATTCAGGTGAGCGTCCCAGGAAAAAGTTCCTCTACTTAAAACTCATTGAGATAATTGCTTCAGAAAAAAATATTGAAAAGAGGAGTTCGTCCTGCCTACATGATGAACAGACAGGTTTCATTAGGGTGTTTTTATTTGGTTTTATTTTTGTTGTTTCATATAATAGTCAGTCTCCTCCAACAAATGTTTCTAGCAAAAGTAAGATATAAAGGAGAAAAACAGCAAAAAGTATATATGAGGTGTAAGTACATAAAACAGTCTTAGGATTTATTTTACAGAAAGGACATATTATCAGACAAAACTGCTATTAAAATGCATTGACTTGGAAATCAGAGTTATTTTTCCATGAAATATGAGGCCGAGAAAAAATATCTAAACCAGACAAAAATTATGATCCATAATACAAGCATTTCTTGTATATGAATTTCATAAAACATAATAAAACAGAACTTTAAATTTTACTCTAGACCAAAAACGTAATGAAAAACAAATTTAAAAATTTTGACAAATATCTGACCTGTCATTGACACACATGAAAAACAATTTTTGGTCTATATAAACAACCCAGGTGAAAAAGTATTTCTTTAATTTAGTAGATGCTTTGTGAATATATTTCCAATCTTCAAAATAGAATTTTAATGTTAAGAAGCCATAGTGAAAAACAAAATTACCCCACACGTGAATCTTGGATGTATCTCTTCAATTCTGGCTACTCAAAAGTAAATAACAGATCTCTAACTCCTACAGTGGGTGTCTTATGCATTAAAATTGGTGTTAAATTTGAAATTGACAAGATTTTTACACAGAAAATGTGGATGGTTCTTTGTGAGGCTGTTAGATCTTTATTTCAAAGGAGGAACGTACTTCCTCTGCTCCGTTCTTAAGACTCACTGCAGACATTGAAGAGAACTCACATAGGCAGACAGATATTCCATGGGTCTTTCGACTTTGCAACCAAAGCTCATATTTGG
Organism: Dasyprocta punctata; assembly: GCA_004363535.1. Classification (NCBI taxonomy): domain Eukaryota; kingdom Metazoa; phylum Chordata; class Mammalia; order Rodentia; family Dasyproctidae; genus Dasyprocta; species Dasyprocta punctata. The sequence goes on along the minus strand of RJWM01042530.1, from coordinate 10,229 downwards.
GGATGGACGGATAATTTGTAAAATTGTTTCTCATCCACTACTCATGTCTGTCTCTTCCTATTTTCTTTACGCCACACTATGAGGAAAGCAGAGAGATTACTTTCCTCAATAAAGGCTTTGGATCAACTATGGAATTAGCACTACTCAGACCAAAGGAAAGGAAGAGAAAAAAAAAAGAAAACTAAAAAGGAGTGTGAGAAACCAAGCTGTGAGAATTCCACAAGGCCTGGTTGTGACCGACCCTGGCCTGGGGAATCCTCCTAAAGGAGCGAGCGCATCCGCCAGGCAAGGGATGATGTCACTGCAAGACTCAAACCCGCCTTTGTCTTTTCCTGTCCTTTGGACAAAAACAAGTCGGTGCTCCTCACATACCTGGGGACTAAAACAAAGCCCACACAGCCTTCGGGAGAGGAGGAGATGGATTTGGTGCTTGTACAAAATGTGACTCTTCTGAGTAATTCCATGTCAGCAGTGGGCTTCTTTGAGCATCAGGAAATTACAAAATATAAACCACCCTTCCCCTCTCACAGAATTACCATAGCAGATCATATTATTTTATAAACCTCCTAACTCTCTTCTGGACCAGGTTTTGGCTATGTCTTCACAGTCACTGGAAACAGTGGAATAATTAATTGCAGAATTTGAAATGACTTTCAGTTGTAGGAGAACTTTATAGCTAATTTTGACACAAAAATGAAGCAGAGATCATCAGACACCTGTTTTGTTTTGCTTTGCTTCTTTTCGAATACTGAGGGTTGAGTTCCAGGGCCTTTGCACTGAGCTACATCCCCAATCTTTTATTTATTTTTTTTTTTAGTTTTGAGAATGAGTGTCACTAAACCCTCTCTTGCTGGGCTTACACTTTCAGTCTTCCTGCCTCAGCCTCCCAGAATTCTGAGATTATACCCACGCACCACCATGCCTGCTTTGATGTATCTTTTAGTTGATAAGTTTAATAAACATACAATTTTCACGCAGTCCGTGAGGCTATTCTGGATTTTGTGACGGAAGCTTTGATGCTGCTGTAGCCAGCATTTCTCCTTAGGAGTTAGGGATGGAGGAGGAAGCTGAGAAGTGGCAGATTGAAAACGAAGCTTTAATAGAGGGACCAGGAGAGGTGGTAGCAAAGAACGTCTGCGAGTCCTTCCCAGCGCACTTCCTCGAGCTGTTTGCTGGGGCCTGTGCTCCGGGCTGGCGACAGCGGTCACACAGGCCACCTGGGCTGAGACCCAGTTCCTGAAGGCCTGGGGCTGGAATGGGCAGGCAGTGAGGAGACTCAGAAGGCAGCCCTGGCAGAGGTCAGCGAGGGGGCCACAGGGCCTGACGGACGCGCAGAGTCAGCTGTGGGGGGGGGACGCAGTTGAGGAGCATCCGGTGTCCTTGGGGGACGAGTGACAGCCAAGAGGAATCCCCCAGAGCCGGAGTCAGAAGGAAGTTGAGCGACTCGGGCCCCACGCAGTGCCTGTGCGTCCTGCCGTGGCGACCCTGTAGAGCCCCAGGGACTGAGCTGAGTCCCCTTACCATGCCTTCCTTCCTGTCTCCGTGCCCCACTGCAAGAGACAGACAAACAAACCACACACGGCTGTCACTGTGAGTGACTCAGGATGTTTATGTTACTATTACTTAACCAATTAAAATGCATGTCAATTAATTCAAAATTCATAACTTGTTTAAATGTTATGTAATTAATTTAAGGCCAGGTATGGTCGTATGCACCTATAATCTCAGGACTTGGAAGGCTGAGGCAGGAGGATCACTGTGAGTTCAAGGCCAGCCAGGGTTACATAGTGAGGCTAAGGCCAATCTGAACTACACAGTGAGACCCTGTCTCAAGAAAGGAAGGAAGGAAGGAAGAAAGGAAGGAAGGAAGGAAGGAAGAAAGAGAAAGAAAGAAAGAAAGAAAGGAAGAAAGGAAGAAAGAAAGAAAGAAAGAAAGAAAGAAAGAAAGAAAGAAAGAAAGAAAGAAAAAGCAATTCACCACTGGGGGGAAAGCAAACGTGTTATTTTATCTTGTAAAATAAATAAAGCCCCCCATAGCAGACCATCCATCTGCAGCTACCCCTTTGCCTACCAGGGCGTCCCTGTGGGACACCCTGGAGCCGGGCATGAAGCAGCGGGAAGGGGACTCCCCGCAAGGACCCCAGTGGCTCACAGGACCTTAAGGAAACCTAGAAATGGAGGCAGTCACCTCTGTTCAAAGCCATCACTTTCTTTTTTTTTTTTTTTTTTTTTTGCAGCACCGGGGATTGAACTCACAACCTCGTGCCTGCCAGACAGGCACTTAAGTCACTGAGCCAAACTCCTGGCCCTGGTTTTTTGAGGCAGGGTCGCACTATGTAGCTCAGGCCCATTTTGCACTCACGTTGTAGCCCAAGTCCAGCTAGAACTCACAATGCTCCACCTACCTCAGCCTCCCGAGTGCTGGGATTAAAGGCGTGCGCCACCACGCCCGGCTCAAAGCCACCGCTTTTGATCAAAGGTCCCGCTGAAGGCAGAAGATGATCGCTGAAGACGGCTCGCATCCTGCCGGGCCGGGACTGTGCACCAAGCTCTGGACTCTTGTGGCCATGGGAACCAGTTTGAAAGAAGGGATGAGCAGAATCTGTTCTGTTCACCCCAGAGTTAAGGTTGTTTCTCCCCAGCAGCAGGACGACGTTAACGGGAAAGTCATGTTTCTCCGCGTCCCAGAGCCAGCAGGCCCCTGACGTAGCCCGGCCAGGCCGCTTTGACCCCAGCCCTTCCCACTGCGCCAGGCTCTGGCTGGGCCCCACCTGGCGGGGTCCCCCTGGGGAGAGGAGGCTGTCTTGTCCGCTCTGCTGGCCACTGTGCCGCCTCTCTCACCAGTGTGTTTCACAAAGCAGGTCCCCATCGGCCTGTGACACAGGGGCCCCACTTGGCAGGCAAACTGAGTCAGAATGAAGTGATTCCAGTGTGACGAGATGACAAGTGGGTCCCAAAAGCAGTGGCATGGAGCCCTCGGGTGTGGCTGTCACGTGCAGAAGGCTTCACTGGTGTTAGCCATGAAGTCTTCAGGGCTCCCAGCCGGCTCAGTACCAAGCCTGACCCGTCTTTATGCACAGAAAGAAACCACGATGCGCATGCCCGTGGTCACCCAGTGGGAGGGAACACATGCTGTAACTGGGGGCTTCATGGACTTTATTAAAATAGTAAAGGGTGACTTCGGGCCAGCCTCCCGCATCTGCGGAGACACCATGACCGCGAGGTGGCTCTCTGGGCAAGGGGACATGGTGGCGTCCTTTGCTCCAGGAGGTCTTCACCCTAACCAAAAACGTTGAGAATGACCATGGTTATTGGTCTGGCAGAGAAGTGCTGAATGCGGGAGTGGGCCCCCCGCGAGGGACCTGCGGAGCCGGTGACTTCGTGCCGCGTGCAGGCAGAAAGTCCCCACGGCTTTGCCGGTGTGTTCAGCCTCGCGGGGAGCGTGCCAGTGACCACGCTCAGGGTGGAATCCACGGGCCCAGCCCTGCTCGTCTCCAAGGCCACGCCCCTCCCAGCACCATACCCCCGCCACCCCGACCTGCAGCAAGGGAATCACAACCACTCGGTCAACTACCAAGTCCTGTGGTCCCATGGGGCAGGAGGGGCTCTCCCAGCACTGGAACCTCATGACGCTGAGGGGATCGGGCCTGCCCCCAAAACTACACTGAAATTGTTCTTAGCCGCCATTTATGCTTATTTTTGGTTAAAGCATACTAGCTACCCTTTTGCTTGCCATCACAAATATTGTGGGTGTGTGAGACTTCTGTCTTTTTTTTTTTTTTTTTTGCAAAGATTCCTAAAAATGCTGCCATCCTTCATAAGCAAATACTCAGGTGTGTATACATGAGAAGATTATATCCCTAACTCAGATGATTACAATCTGCAGTTCCCCACTTAATTCATAATAGATCATCTGGTCATCCTAGCTATGTAAATTTGACAGACAGTTCTAATCGCTTGTAAAATAAAGGACCACCCATGACCAATTTGGGTCTTGAGTTAATCTCATGGTTAGGTGAGGAGATGGTGAACCAAGCTATATAGGACAGGTAGAAAAGAAAGAAGGTTAGATGGGGAGCCATAGAGCCCACAGAAGCATTTCCAATTGGAATACGGAGCCTCCTGGCAGCTTCATAAACTGACAAAGATTTGGGAAAGGCAGAGGTTCTATTAACCATTCTACAACACAGTTCCTACAGCTAAAATGCTATTTCCTGGAACATTCACCCACTCGACTTAAATTTAGTTTAAAAACATAGGGGAAGCAAAGAATACCTTTGCTTTCACAATGCATTTCCTCTCTGAATGAAATGTAAATACTAAAATTTGAAACCATGCTCAAGTGCGTTGGCTAAAAAGAACCCGATTTATATTCATGCTGAATTCTTCAGAACTGTCGCAGAGCCCCGGTAGGGCTGAGCACTGTTCTGCGTACTTTCGAAAGCTCGTGTGATTGGGAAGCGACGATGTGTGGTCTGAACGAAGTACCCTTGCCTCTCCCTATCCCAGTTTCATCACTGATCTTGCAGGTGGTGTAGAGTAGCTCTTACTAAATAGGAACTTTAATCCCCGAGCTGCTTTTCGTCTAATGGCAATCTCATAATTATCGCTGTTTTCCTTGTGTTGTAGGTTAGGTTAGGAAACCTGGGCAGAGATATCGTGGCTGTCTTGGTCCAAACTGCTGTAAAAATTTGTCATAAACCGCATTACTTATAACCAACTGAAACTTGTTCCTCCCAGTTTTGGAAGCCAGAAGTGCTTGTTTCCAGCCTGGTAGACTTGGTAACCGGCTCCTGGTTACAGACAACCGTCTTCCCAGCGCATTCTCATCTGGAAGAATTTGAGCATCATCATGGCCTGAAGCCCCTGTCCCCAAACACAGCCCCACCTGAGATGCAGGGGTGAAGGCTCCTGCAGGTGAATGCTGCAGGCAGAAGTACCCCCCACAACACCACTATTGTATTCACCTCTTGATTTTGCTCATGATCACCCCCAAGTTACATTTCTGGCAACTGAAATGAAAACTTGCATCCTAGGTGTGTTTTCCCAGGAGGCATCCTAGAGATGCCATATTCAGAAACTTAGAAGTTTCCAGACCTCCTGGTCTTCTAGGCAGCTGCTCTGGAATTGACTTCTGCTGTGTACAATTCAGCAAGATCTTTCTCCCCTGCTCCATGCACATTTGGTCTCAGTGTTCTTCAGCCCCTTCACACCTGCTGGGGAAGTGCACGCAGGTCCTCTCCTGAGCTCTCTGTCTATCCCTGTGTCGGCCCATCCGTGAGTTCTTTCCACCCATTAGGATTTCCTGAGTTCATTAGATTCCTCCCCAAACCGTGTCTTAATATATAACCAAGAGTACTGCCTTATTCAAAGCAAAACTTCGACGCTTGTGATGAGTTGAATTATGCTCTACCAAAATGAGATGCTGAAGTCCTCCTCGCCAGGCTTGTGAATGGCACCTTATCTGGAAATAGCTCAAGGGCTCAGCAGTAATTGAGTTACAGCGCTGCCATCGGGGTGGGCCTAGTGCAGCTGCCTGCTGTCCTTAGAAGGAAAGGAACGTGCTATGTGAGGACGCAGACATGTAGGAGGTGGCCAGGGGACAGCAGAGGCAGAGCCAGCGTGCACAGCTGCCGGCCGAGGAAGGCTGAGGTGCCGGCAACAGCAGACGGGAGGGGAAAGGCTCGGAACAGGGTTTCTCCCACAGCCTGTGGAGACCAGGTCCTTGTCCACACCACGGCTTTGGACCTCTGGCTTTCAGGACTTTGAGGGTCAGAACCTGTTGGCCCCAGCTACCCTGTTCCCAGAATTTAAATGCAGCAACAGTCCTAGAAAACAGATCCAAAACCCTAATATTCCTTATCTTTTCTTTTATCTTCCACATCCCGTCAGTTACCTCCCCGTGCTTATTTAACCTTCGTAAATCCTCAAAGCCATCTCCTCCTCCCCGTGCCCATCAACCTGCTCCAGCCTCATCGTTTCTCTTGCAAACACTGCAATTTATTTCTCTTTCTATAATCACACACCATTAAAATCCATCCCCCACACAGCTGTTCAAGTGATCTGATTAAAATATCTCGGAATTGGGTTCCCCTTTCCTAAGATCCCGTATTATTGTGCAACTCCTTCTGAAATGCAAGGGGAAGTCCACGTTTCCGGGAATGAACCAGGAGGCCCTGTTTCCAGGACTCGACGGTGGGGCGTCCTCAGGCTGACCTCCTGCCCTGTCCCGGACCAGAGCAGAAGGTGACTTGATGCTGTCGCCTGCCTGAAAGCACAGCACTGCAGGGCCCTTCTGCTGTGCTCCTGCGCTGTGCCCTGGAAACCTGGCCCTGATCATCCTGGACGACAGCTCCAGATTCCCTGCCCTTCCCCACGCAGGCCCTGTAACCCACCCATCCTTATTCTGCTCCAGGTCTTACCTCGAAGTATTCATGGCCCTGCTCTCCATTCCCAGGGGACCGAGGACCCCCTGGTGTAGGGCGTGGGGTCCCCTCAGCTGTGTGCTCTGTCTGCTCCCCAAACTGGGCTCGCCTGACCTAATCCCTCATCTGCCAAACAGGGCAACACTCACCCTAGAAAGAAGCCATGCATGAGGGTCCTTCCTGTCTGGAACGCAGCGTTGGCTTCCTGGACGCTGGCTGAAGCTCCCTTCATCTCATGTGCAGAGGAAGGCAAGGTCTCGGGGACAGAGGGACTGTCTGGCATGTTGGAGCTTTCGCCCAGTGACTCCACACTCTAGATGGGTGGCACGGTATGGCTCCATGACTTTGACACTGGCAACATGTGACGTCAGGCCAGTTGGCAGATCCCGCCTCATGGAAAGTCCAGCTGTACTCTGGAGAATGGGCCTTATGGTACTGTCAGCTTACACACTTTACACACCTCTGGGCTAGATGCAATAGAAAGAGTGCTCAAAATATACGGTGAATATTTAATTTTTTTAAAGAATATATTTATTACAGTAAAAAAGACATTGCTATTGATTCTCCTCAAAAATACTCTGCCTCACCTCCAGTGTGTGCCATGATTCTGCCACTTTCTAAAGCAGCTCTGGAAACCCTCTTCTGTGGGCGTCTTCAAAGTATGGTGAACGCTGCTGCCCAGCGCCATTCAACAGAAAGGCAGCTCATAGAAACAGGGCGCTGCGTCCTTGGCCACCTCATGCACTGGATCTGGCCCTGTGCACCTGCCAGCTCTTTCAGAAAGTCAAAATGACCATGAAAGGGAAATCCTTTGAACTGATTCTAGACATTGCGGCAGCCACATCAGAGCAACTGCAGACACTACTGAAAGCAGACTTCCAGAACTGCTTCAAAAAGTGGTGATAATGTTGGGAAGCGTATTTGAAATGAGGCGGAAGATTTTGAGGGCGCTAATGACAATGTGTCTTTTACTGTAATAATCTTTCAGATTTAAACATTCACTATATTTTTGATCACATCTTGTACATCTGTTCATGATGGCTTATGTGTCTGCCTTCCGTTGAAGATTTTACTCTAATACATGAATGCCACCTACCTATCTACCTTTGTCTCTCACGCGTATGTTGATGGCTTTTGGATTTAAATGTTCAACACCAGCATAGAACTCTGAGAGCCAGATCTCATGGCCATCGACTCTGTTCATCCAACTTGACAAACATAAATCACACAGTCGCTATGCATTTATTCTCCTTTGATTGCTACGGGGTATGGCTGCAACGATTTAAGCAGAGTTGAGAAGTTAAAACACTGAGCACTTCTAAGTATGTTTACATTTTCTTCATGCTTATTTCTTTACTGTTCTATATACTAACATTCTAAGTGTGTGTCACAGGGTGAAATCTCCAGTCAATCTAATTAAATATTTCTGGCTTTGTAATTTCACAATAACTAGGTTGCTAATTGATATTACTTATAATTCAGAAATTCTAAATTTTCTGTTTGTAATAATGCCCTATAAAATAATAGGAGATAAAAATAGCATAAGAAATATATACATGTGTATATCTATGTTATGCATATGATATATATATATATACATACAGTGTACACATATGTATGTACATTCATGGTATATGATACAGATGCCTCTTTATTATATATATATAGATATAGATAGATATACAAGAATATAATTGAACAGTTTTATTGTCAAATGTATTTAAACCACTGGGGAGAGAGGTGAGGTCACTGTCTCACTATCTGATATGTGAAGCTAAGGATCACATCCCTCTTGATCCGCACTGCGATTTTTAAATTGGACTTCTCGTGGGTTCTTCTGATGTGGGATTGCGTCACCTGCTGTCTCTGGACTACATGGGGAAGAAGCACACTTCTTCATCTTAGCAATGTCCTTGTACAATATCAGAAAGACAGACTTCCAGGCAGATGCAGCTACCCTGGAAGATTCTAGAATCATTCCTCCATGGAGCAGTAGGACACCCTGCTTTCTAAGCCTGAGGGCTCTGATGTTTTGCTGGCCCCTTCTCCCTGTCGCAAGCTCCCCTTCGTGTCCTGCGTGTGGACGGTCTGTCCAAGGCGAGACAGAAGGCTGTAACCTACAAACTCAGGCAGAAGCCAGAGAGCAACCAACAGCAGCAGGGAGCAGGGACGTTGGTCCTTCCCAGTGACAGTCTCGCCGCCACCTCCAGCAAGTGGAGAGGGACAGAAGTCAGAGCAGGCGGCGTGGCAGAGGTGGACACTGGTGCGAATTGCTCCAGCACTCTGAGGAGGCAGGGAGTTAGGGAGGAGTCTGCAGAAGAGTGTGTTGTTCTTTGGGGGTTTGCTCTGTGTAAATCACTTCATTCTGCCAGGGCAGGGACTCAATGTGTCTGCAAAACAAGGAAAATCATTAAAGGAACAGAATGGCTCTTGCGTCCTAGACTTGCCCCAAATACTGTCTCTACCATGCATGATTGCATACGATTCTGTCATGCTTCTTCCCAAAGTATTTAACTGATTGTACTCTTGAAAAACATTTTTATCATAAAAACAAACCAATTACATTTCACTGGATGCACTGGCTCTAAAAAAGTTGGTGTTTTCAAACTTGGATTATTTTTCTTGAAGTTTAAGCAGCAGAAAATTTCAACAGGGGGAAACTGCTAGCAAATGTATAATAATTAGTGGCATATAGAGATGCCTGAAAAATAGGGACTCAGTGCGTTCTGCCAATGGCCTTATTTTATTGATCTCTGCTGAGGTGTATAATGCTGTAACAGGTTCAATGGCCTCATGGTACATTAGACAATTAGAAGAGCCGGAAACAGAATTACACAGAGAGGACTGAGAAGACCAAGGGCTGGCCGTGATGGGCGCTGCTCGGGGGGAAGGCTAAGTGGGATTAATCTGCTGTGGGAAGGACGTGGAGAGGAAGGAGTGGAGGAGGCTGGAAGAGGCTTGTTAGCATTTGAGACAGCAGAGCATTAGGATTTTCGTGTCATCAAGTCTGTCTGAAATGTAGGGTAGGGATTCTGTGTGTCAATCAGTCAAACTGTAATTACCAAAAATAGAGATGCCAAGGACCAGTTCTCAGGAATAACCAGCTCAGGGGTGGAAGAGCTGCATTGGTTTTCTTTCTTTTCTGGCCGGCTTGTCCTGGATACAGTAGCAGAGGGTTGGGGGAGGTCACTTGCTGTGGCTCTTAGCACAGCCTGGAGAGGGTCTGATCTTGGGGGACCTGCCCACATGGTCCCTAAGACGCAGAGATCCCCGAGCACAGGTCCAGCCGATAGACAGGACCGGCAAGGCCCACGGCCTGCAGAGCTGGCCGGTCAGCTTGACTTTGACTTTTATAAAAATGACATTCTCATTACAGCAGAGAACATGAACTCCTGCCGCCACAAGGACACGTGAAGGGATAATCAGGTCACCGTTTGTCCCTGGCTGCTCCGTGCAGGTTGCTGTCTGAAGCCGTGGCCACAGGCGGTCACTCGGGTTTCCCGGGAGGGAGTGCGCTCGCCGGCTCTGGGCTGACTGTGAGAAGACGAATATTTGCTCTTTGAAAAGCAGGCAGTGACAGAGAGAGGTTATCGTTGAGCAGAACGCTCTATTCAAGCATGCTGGCACCATTTAAAATCCAACCTTGGTGGCCCTAATGTTTTAACTTCTCATCTGAAATACTGGGAGCCATAGTTAGGACGAACTCCTGGAAGTTTAAAGGTTTTTCACTAGTGTACTTGCCTTCTATTGCTATACCATGTCTTATATAATCTGTGCAGTAACGTAAGATTCATGTGCAAATAA
>RJWM01042529.1:0-14301 GCA_004363535.1 Dasyprocta punctata | reverse complement strand
CTATACCCTGGAAGGATCCGGCTGGATAATTTTCTCCATAATCTCTTGAATTTCTTCCTGGTTTTGTTTTGTTTTGCTTTACTTTGCTTTTCCTCTTTTAGCTCTACTGCCTGAGGATGATTTGATCTTTCTGGTAAAATCTTAACTTGGGAATTTCTTGGATTTCCTGCTTGGAGATTATCACTCCAGCATCTCCATATGGCATCTGCGCATGTTCCTTCCCCTCCAGTTCTGCGCCAGGCTCAACACAAACAGCCTGTGGTGCTGGAAGCTGCCGCTCATGCACGGGCGAACAGGGACCCCAAGAGGCCTGCCTGGAGCCGGACGACCGCCTCCCTCCCGGTCCTCCCCCGACTCCTCCCCTCCCCTCATTCTCTTCTCCCTCTCCGTCCTCCTCTTCCCCTTTCCTCTTTCTGCTCCTCCTCCTTCCTGCTACCCCTTATCTTCCTCTCCCCCTACCCACAGGCCACACCTACCCCAGGATCAGCAAGACAGTGGGTGAAAGTCGCAACCCTTGGAGCAACTTTCAGATTAGTTTTGCTAGAACTGCAGTTCACAGGGGTGTGAATTCGGGGATCTAACCCGCCCCATAAGGCGCCACGCTGCCTTATGGCGCTCTTCAGAGAAGCAGGAAGGAGCTCGGACCACGCAGCCCCCACCGGCTCTGCACCAGGCCAGGCCAAGGTCAAGCGAAAGGTCCAACTCACTGATCCCCGGTCCGCATCGACGGTGTCCAGGTGGGGGAAGGGGACAGCAGAGCTGCCCAGCGAGCCCACTGGCCACTGAGCACTGCAGCTTCCGGGTACCTGGGACGTGAGCAATGTGCCTTGTGCACAAAACACACTCCAGCTCCAAGGGCGCGGAGCGAAAGAAAGTCTGAAATATCTCACGCACCGCTTCTGTGTTGACTGCGGCGAGCTGGTCCGAGCTTGGATGTATTGGGTTAAATACGCTGCACATTCAAAGTATTGCTGGGTACATTAGCTATAGAAAAAGAAAATTAATATTCCTGAATTGATAAACCTTGCGTGTCTATGTCTGTCAATATGATCAACCCCTATGAGGGTAACGATATGTAATATTGTAACTACTGTCAAACTTCAACCACCTCAGAGTGTAAACCTACAGTGTAATTGTATCAGATCTGTGGTTGTTGTTGTTTGTCTTTCATGCTTTTTGTTTCTATCTTCTGTGTCTATTTTCTCTTAAATAAAATTAAAAAAAAAAAAAAACAAAGTTCATTTCACTATGTCTTCCTTACTCTTTAAAGTTGGACTGTAAGAAAATGTTACATTCTAGAAACACATCATGTATCTGCTGGACAGGGCTGCTCTGTAGGCGCCCCCAAGCTTTACAGCTGTAATTCTTAGGAAAACTCTTAGAGATTATTTTATCATTGTTCACCTCATCCTTAAAAATTCCACTTCTCAGCCTGCCAAAGGGGTCTTGTCAACCCCTTCGCATTGGAAAGCAGCAAGAAAGAGTGCTGATCAAAGCTACATTTTTCATTGATTTTTATTTTTCGATTGATGCAAAATATTTGTACATATTTATATGAAACCAGGTATTTGTCTGCCACAAGCTGTCCCATGTGATGGCCAAGGCTTCATTTGAATATTATCAGTGGCTTTGTATTTAACCCAGCCAATTCTAGGTGTCAGACACCCATCCTTATTAAAATTACTCAAGCCCATTAAACAAGACATTGTCCAGACCTGCTATTACCGTTTCTGATAAAAGCATCAAATGTGGTTAGAGTCCCAGGCTGAGCTTGCCAATCAACATAACCCAGTTAATGTCTTTTATTTTCCCAGTGATACCTTCCAACTGAAAACATCTTTCTTCTTAGCAGAAATTTCAGAAATGGAGGCAAACGCTGGCTAGATGACTCCAAAGGATTTTGCAGACTTTCCCCCCTTGATTTCCAAAGCTAAGGCTGCTTGTGTAATACTTGCACAGAATGCGTGGGCTGCTACATGAAGCAAGCGTTTCCAGGAATGTTTGCTTTGCAGAAGGGAGCGTGTGTGCTCCCTCCCGACCAAAAATTTCCACATGTGCCCTCAACAGCTGGAGAGCTAGACAGACACACAGCCATCTCTCCGTGGATGGCCCTGGTTTTGACAACAGTGTGTCTTCTGATGAGCTGCCCGTCTGTGACCTGATGTCACTTGGTCTGCTGTGACAGTTACCCCTACAAATTGCCACCAGTGAAGGCTGATCACACAAAGACTGGGCACAGACAGGTCATCCCACAAAACTGAAGAACAAAAAAGACCCTGGTTTGAATTATGTCCCTAGGGAAGCCAAGTCCAAGTCCCAAACCCTAACATCTCAGAACATGACCTCATTTGGATACAGCGTTCTTACAAGGGCAACAAAGTAAAAATGAGGTCATTGGAGTGGGTTGAAGCTACTGGGCTGGTGTCCCAGGCTCACAAAGAGAAAGAACCACCGGGGAGGCACAGAGAACCCACGAGAAGACTGGGATTCTGCTGGCCCTGCCGAGGAGAGAAGCCTGGGTCACGTCCTGCCCAGGGGGAGGTGGTTCTCAGTCCCACCGACACCTTTGGTGCAGACCTCCGTCCTCCAGAACGCGGAGAGAATAAAATTCTATTGTTATCAGCCACCTCATTTGTGTTACTTTATGACAGCTGCCCCAGGACTCTCATTTCAACCTGAATCCCGAAAGGTCTCACGCCTGGTTTAGTTCCACCTCTCCAACAAGACAGCCTAGCTTGGTCTCCCAATCTGTGCCCGAGACTTAGTGGCCACAACCAATAGTCCCAGCTCCTTAAGAAAGTGTTTAATATAAAGGCATAAGAGTTGACAAATAAGAACAGGGGATACCTAATCCAATTTGAATTTTGAATATATAGCACATCCTTTTTTAGTGTAAGTATATCCCAAATATTGCATGAGACATGCTAAAAATCTGTTACATATCTGAAATTCAACTTTAACTGGCATCCTGTGTGTTTCCTAGCAACCTAGAGACAGAGCGTGTTTGGAGTGCGTTAAACCCCCTGGCACAGGCACTTGCTGGGTGCTATGAGATGACCTGGGAGAATTTCCATGAGGCTGAATCAACAGAGTTCATCTTCTGCTATTGGAGCAATGCTGGGTCATTTCCACAATGAGGAACTGAAACTTAACTGCCCCACTAGGAAGCCCGATTCTGGCATTTTCTAGGCAGATAAAGTATTCCTGTTGTCGCAATGTACGTGATACTTACATCATAGTTCAAAATGTAGTGTGCTGTGGGTGCCCCTTCAGCCATCTGAACCAGTGTCACCTCTTAGACCATTCGGAATAAGCAGGACAAGTTTCCAGGATGACACCTGTGTCCCTGCACAGGGTCCTGCACTCAGGAGGCCTTACGTTTGATTCAAAACACTGACGCTGCCATCTTGAAATTCTCAACCATTTTTGGGCACACAGCACTGCATTTTAATTGTGCATGAAGTGCTACAGAGGATACAGTTGGCCCCAAGAAAGTGTATCTAGGCACACAAAAGCTGTTGCAGAAAATGCTTTTGTCATTAAAAACCAGCAGGTCCCTCCTAGGTGTGCTCCTTGCTGAATCACTGTAAAGTACCTGCACCCTGAAACCCCTCCTCACCCACATGCTGGTGGCTCCAGCACAGCATTCGTCAGCATCTGGCCAGCTGAAAAGATTGTTTCTGAGTCTGTGTGTGCTGTGAGCGGCCATCCAGGCTCCTCCTTCCAACTTGGGCTTGGGCCTGGGCCATCCAGTGTGGAATCTGCTGACTTTGGCTGTAGCAGGGCTGTGGCTTCTGGAGGACAGTCACGGCTCAGAGTGACCTGAAGGCCAGGTGGCGTTTTCATGAACCCTGCCCTTGACCCAGCAGCTCTGGGGCTACTGGACTTCCCACCAGGAGCTGATTCGCAGGCCGCGTTTGTGTGGAGCCAGTCTCTGCCAGCGGCTGTATTTCCTTTCCAATTTCCACCTTTTCCTTCTTTCTCACGCAGTTTTCTTTCCCTGCTATTCAGTCTTCTCTTCTAAATTTCCCTGGCTGTGTCGTCCTCCCTCTTCCCTGTGCCCCCGTTTTTAACCCTTCCATTGCTCCATCAGCCCTGAGCTGACCCATTGTGTGCTCCTGTCTTCCTCTAAGGAAGAAGAAACAAAAGACACAATTCGTATTTGTAGTGTTGCTTCGTAATGCCCCTCTCACAGGTCCTGACCAGGCACAGCAACCAACACTAAAGGGAATAAATTTTGCAAATTAATTTCCATTTCCATTCCATTTCTACCACAACCTCATCAATAATCACACCACACAAAGAGCCTTCAAAGGACAGAGCACAATTCTGCTTCATTACTGCTGCCCTGAGACTTTGGGCAAGTCACTTAACCTCTGAGTACCTTGGCTTCTTCATCTGTAAAATAAGTGTTGGATTAGATAATGACCTCATGTGAGTCTACAAGGGTATAAGCATTTGCTATTTCACAAAGTGCAATGGGTGTTTCTGCTGAGTCATGATCTATGCATTCGTCAGCAGTGGTTGTGATGATGCTGTGTAACAAACGGTCTCAAATGCTGAGGCTTAGAGCAACAAACACATACTTTATGCTCAGCCTATTTCTACAGGTTGGCTGGGGCTGCTCCACCCTGGACTGCAGATCAGACCCAGGTGTGCTCCATATGTCTCTGATTCTGGGACCACGCCAACCTGCCAGCCACTACTTGGGCAAGTTCCTCTCAGATTAAACAGCAGGGGCACCAGAAGTAAGGCCAAACCACACAGCATAGGTGCGGCCTCTGTCACGTTGGCTCACAGGTCTTCAGCCAATCAAGGGAGGTGGCCAAGTCCGACAGCTGCGGGGCACTGGGAAACCCACCCCAGGCAGGCCGTGGCTAGGACCGGAAGGAAAGGAAGAATGGCGGAAGGAAAGCTACTTTCCACCACACCCTGGAGAATTCACATTTCTAGTTGTTATGGTGTGAACTGTGTTTTTCCCCCTAACCACCACCAAATTAAAAAACAAACAAGCAAAAGATATGCTAGAGCCTTAGACTGTCCCAAATGATCTCATGGGGCATGGGTATGAGACTGGCACCTGGAGACCCCCAAGGCTGTAGGTGACCCCTGCTTGCTGTCACTCTGCTAGCATCAGCACCACTTTTTAAAAGGAGGTGAAACTGATGTAATATAAAAGCTACCATTTTAAAGCCAACAATTCAATGGCATCCAAGGCATTCGCAATTTTGTACATCCGACACCTCTACCCAGCCCCCAAACATCTCATCACCCCAAAGTAAAACGCCAGGCCCATCCATCTGTCCCGCCTGCCTTCCCCTCTCCAGCCGCCCCTCACCTCAGGCCACCTGCAATCTACTTCCTGTCGCTCTGGCACTTCCTGTCCCGGACGCTGCCTATGAGTGGCGCCATACGCTGTGTCACGGTTTGTATCCGAGTTCTGCGGCTCAGCATTTCCCCGTGAGAACTTCGTTCCTTTCTATGGCTGAGGAACAGGGCAGTGTAGCCTTACAACGTTCTGTTTACCTGCTCCTCGGCCGGGGGGCGTCTGGGTGGTTTCCGCCTCCGGACTCTGCACCAGGCTGGGGCAGACCCTGTGGACAGCCTCATGTTTGGAATTTGTTTCTGTTCTCCTGGGCCTGTATCTAGGCAAAGAATTGCTGACCATCACAGTATCAGTGTGTATTTCTAGGCTTTCTCTCAAGTCTTTTTATCATACAAGGGGTGATCAATCTATGCAATGAATAAATTTTTTAAATGTGTTACAGTAAAAGACACATTGCCGCCAGTAACCCTGAAAACCCTCCCCCTGGCTTCTCGCGCTCCTCCCATCCTTCCTACCACTTTCTGAAGCAGCTCTGGAGTCCTCCTCACTGGGTGTGCTTAGAGGTGTGATCAGTAATACGGTGAAAGCTGGGGCCTCATTCGCCTTACACTGGGTCTGGCACCGTCTGACTTCCGACTCCTCCCGAAAGCCAAAATAACCATGAAAAGTGAACAACTTGAATTCATTCATGACATTGAGGCGGCCACTGCAGCACAGCTAACGACACTCAGGAAAGAGGACTCCAGAGCTGCTGCAGAAAGCGGCCAGAGCGACTGGACGAGTGAGTGTGTGGTGAAGGGGAGGACTTGACAGGGGATGAGCGGCAGTGTGTCCTACGGGGATGATCTTGTAGTTTCACCCTTCATCCACTCACGGTCATCATCTCACTGCACAGAGCGAGGACGCTGTTCCTCACACACAAGGAGCTGGCGACCATTCCAGGCTCGCGGCCGAGGCTCTGTGTTGCAACTTTCCAGCTCTGCCTCGGCAGCTTGGAGCAACCACATACAAGTGGTCAGACACGGCTTCGGGCTGCAGGTCATCGGCCCCAGCCGTGGAGCATCCAGGAGGAAGCCACCTCTTCCAAAGGCCCCAGAAGGGAGTTGGGGAAGTACCCGTGGGGCATCCTGAGTGTCACAGAGGTGACATGCAGGGATGCGCTTCTGGAGTGAGCTGTCTCAGGGAAGCATCTGCAGGTGCTTTGGAGAAGGAAAGGCTGGGGAGAACTTAGATCAACCCCACACTGTCCTCTCCAGCAGTCACCCTGTCTGAGATTCATCGAGAATCCACCCAAAAGCTCATTACTGTATGCAAGTCCTGCACTAAGTCTTAGGTATTTAAATTGATATATTCCAGGAGGTTTTCTTGGTAAACTCACTTGGCTACACCCAGTAATAGAGACCTCACCACCTGCAAAGGCAGGTGACGAGAAGAGAGCTTCGATTCCTCAGAAACGCCCACGCCTCATCAGCCTAATTATACACCACCACCTTCCCCTGTCACACAGGTGCGGGCATCCCCGCCCCACACAGGGACAAAGAGAACAAGCGAGAAAATGAGAAGACAGCCAGCGACACAGAAACGCCACCCCAGCCTCGAGCATTTCTGGCATTTTTAAGACGGCAAATAACATTGACTTTACATTCAATGACTTCCTGAAAAGTCCCCAAACTTGGGCTAAGTTGACAGTCAAATTCTGCAGTGCTCCTTTGAACCACTGCCCCTCCAAGGAGGTTATGAGAACCCTCCCAGAGCCCCGGTCTGCAGGAGAGGAGCGGAGGCACAGCTCTGATCCAGCAGCTGCAGAATCAGGTGTCACGGCTTAGGACAAGCAGTGCCTTCCACTGTAGAGTCAGGCAACAAGAATCCCAGCCTCACAGGGTGGCTGAGAGGGGGTGTTGCGTCATCCCGCCACCCAGATGCAGGGGCCACTCGGTGCCAGCGTGAGCTATGGTCAGCCAGAGGGCGTCCTGCACCTGCACTCTTGCAGGTAACTGAGGAACAAGCCAGCAGGCAGAGGAAATCCCACAGGGACCCTGCTCAGGGAGGCCCAGGGGAGCCCAGGGGACAGAGGATTGGGTTCAACAGGGGAGGGAGCTGGAGGCGGGCAGAGGCCAGGCCCAGGGGAGAAGGGGAGAAGGCCAGCCACCTGCAGACCAGCTATGTTCTCTTATCGGATCACCGCCGCTTATCTGACAAAGGCTGCTGCCGGGTGCTGTGCGATGGAAGGGCAGCTGGTAAAGACGTGGCGAGGCGTCCTCTCCACCTTCTCAGCTGGATCTGGCACCAAGCAGCCTCTGGCTCTCCCCCAAAGTCAAAATGACCATGACAGGTAAATCTTTGCAATCAATTCAGGACATCGAGGCAGCCAAGACAGCGCAACTGAAGACCCTCAGGAAAGAGGACTCCAGAGCTGCTGCAGAAAGTGGCAAGGATGTTGGGATGAGTGTGTTTGAAGTGTGGGGAAGCATTTTAAGGGTGATTCATGGCAATAAGCCTTTACTGTAATAATTTTTAATTAAAATATTGTCTGTATTTTTTATCACACCTCATATGTATGCATGCACCCATTTTGACTAAACTCTTTGGCTTACTTACATGGCTACAAACACACACACACACACACACACCAAGTAGTGGGTTTCTTGGTGTGCTTGACAGAAGTGACAGCCCAAGGATCCTTGGTGAAAAATCTCCTTAGGTATCTCGGAGCCACTGACAAGGAAATGGGGTTTGACAGAGCCATAGAAGCAGAAGGTGGAGCTAATCAACATGTCTTACATGTGGAAAGCAATGACATATTAACTCATTTCCTGAAGAGGCACAGAGATGAAATTAATCCTAACCTCAACAATTAAATTCTGGTTAAATCAATCAAAAGTAAACATAAGTTGTAAGTGCAAACCAGCACCTCTTTGGATCCCTAAGATTTCCCTCAGCCTCCTATGCAAAACTTGTAAGCAAAGCCTGCACCAGACAAAGCCGTTCCTTTTCACGAACCTGGCAGTCATTTGCTCAGGAAGCAAAGATTACAATAACTAGTCTACTAGCACCACACAAGCTAACAGCACCTCAGGGGCTGCCGACTGCAGCAAATCCAGAGGAATATCAGCCCAGAGAATAGAGTCTTTATTGTGCAACACCACAGAGAGATCCCAAAACATTTGGGTTTACATAAAAGAAAAAGGTCTAGTCACCAAACAGCTTGTTGTTACAGCAAAACGTCCAAGCCCTAGAACACTAGGTGGGTGCCACCACTGACCAGTGTGTGACCAGGAATCATCATGGAAAAGTGGGGTCTGGTGATGGTGATGCCAACAGTTCCCCCTCAGTTCCTTTCCAGCCATCTTGCTGGAGTTCTGTACTTTGGATCTTTATGTCTTTTCTCTCTCTCTTTTTCTTTAGAAGTGCTTGATTTTTCCCATGAACACTCACAAAGTTAATTGTTAAGAAAATCTAAATTGCCCAGGGCTCTATGGACCCTTCCAGGGCTCCATGTCAGACTTGGAACTTCCCACTGCTTGACAGCAACCCACTCTCTCCTCCTCCTCCACTTTGACAACTAGGAAACCCAACACAATGATTACAATTTGTATCCAAAATGTCCTCCAAAAGTCTAGGTGTTAGTGGGCTGGCCCCCAGGTTGATACTATTAGAGGCTATGGAATCTTTAAGAGGCAGGGCCTAGTGGGAGGTGTTTAGGTTATTGGGGGTGTGGTGGTAGAGAAGAAGCTTCTTCTTCTCTATCACTTGTTCTCATCACAGGCCCAAAGCAGCCAGGCCAATCAGCCATGGACTAACGTTTCCAAAGTTGTGAGCCAAATAAGTTTTCTCTCTTCATAAGCTGATTGTCTTGGGCATTTGTTACAGAGATGGGAAGCAAAGTCACACAACGAAGGTGGTAACTAACACTTACTGAGTGTTTAGAAGGGAGATCAAGTCATCTGGGTCTCCTTAAGACTATTGTGGTTAAAAAAATAAATAACAAAATACATTTTAGTTAATTGCTAGCATTTAAAATTCTGGAAATGTGGCACGGATGAAAGATGTTTCTTCCTCCTTGAGAGACCTCAGAAGACCTGATAGCACTGAACCAGGTGCCTGCCTGGTGACAATCTGCTGGGGCCAAGCCAGAGATCCTCATCAGAAAAGCCAGAGCCTCCATCACCTGTCCTAAGGGCCTGCCAGCAAGTTCTGCTCCCGTGGACACTGAGAAATGACCACCATCCCCTAATCACAAGTTTTTCTCTTCCCTCCACCCTGTAAGGTCTTTAGCTTCCAGGGTATCATGTGAGAAAACAAGAGTTGAGACAACCCCTGTTTTAGTCATTTTCCTCTTTTGGGGGGCAACATATCTGATACGCAACACTTAGATGAGGAGAGATTGACTTCGGTGCATGTCTTTAGGGCTGGCTTCAAGGCATCCTGCTCACCGCATGGAGGACAGGAAGCAGAGAGAAAAGGGAGGAACTGGGAGGGAGATGAGCCCTTCCTGGCCACGCCCCCAGTGACTGCCTCTTCTGAACAGAGCCCCACCTTCTGGCAGCAAATTACCTATAGCCCCCCATAATCCAATCACCTTCCAAAGGTCCCCCTACGAGTCCAGGAGGCTTTGGTGGGACATTCTTGATCTAAACCTTAAGGGTCCCCACAGCTCAGGCAAACAGCACAGGGCAGGTGGTGTCTTGTCTGTGTGTGGCCTGTCTCACCACCTGGCAAGAGGGCCCAGGAACACCCGGCCCTGGTGTGTGTGCCCCAGGTACCACTCGGTTCACTGAACTCAACGCTGCAAACTGAAGCTTAGAAGTGGGGACTGGAGAATGAGGAACAAGAATTGTGGCCATGCAGGGGACACTGGCCCAGTGTCACCTGCTAGGCCAAGGGAGTTTCTGATCATCCCAGGACACGGAATGAAGCATCTGCAGCCTAGAGACCATTTGTCCTCCACAGCCCTCCAAAGCAGGCAGCCAAGCAGACAGCTGCAGGGGAGACAGCAGAAGTGCTGTGGGTCCATACCGCTCACCACTTCACACAGGTGCACAGTCTCCCATCAGGCTGAGAGAGTACAGGCCCCCCATGCCTAAGACTGAAGGACTCTATCTGCTGCTTCTAGAAATATTTGTCAAGGGCTGCTGTGTAGCAAATGCTGTCTCCAGGCTGGGCATACAGTGGTGAAGAGACAGAGAGAGGGAGGAGAGGGAAGGAAGAGGAGGGAGAAAAGGAGGGAGAAAGAAGACAGGGGAAAGAGAAGGGAAAGAAAGGAAGAAGGAAAAGTTTAGCACAGTTATGGGAAACCAGGCGACTTCAGTCCAGGGCTGGTAATCGGGAATCCACAGACTCTTGGGGAACAGAATAAAAGAAAAACAATGACACATTTATTTTCACTGGTATGTAGCTGAACACTAGTATTCCCTTCCTTGTGAATACACACATCACTCCACAGTGGCAGGAGCAACACTTAAGACCCGCTGGCTGATTAGAAATCACAGATATCTTTACAGAGCATTACCGCTGTTCCCAGAAACTCAGAATAGCATTTTTACCCATCACTACCAGGGAAACTGCTTCTCGGGCATCCACAAAATCTTTACTCCTTTCACACTTTATGATAGCTAAGCTGACTCAGAGCCTTGGGAATAAATACACAGCCTGCAAGTCATTGCACTAGAACCCTGTACTGCCATCCTGGTGAGCTGGGCATGCAGTGAGGAGAAACGAGCAGCCAGACCCTTCCTGTGAGCCAGTCGATGCATGGGCTGAGAGACAAGAAGAGTCAACCCCGCCCACACACCATAAGCAACAGGCTGATCTGGAGAAACACAGGCTGAGATGATAAAACAAAAAACAAAAAACAGCTTAACGCTTGCAGTGTTTAGTGCTTGACTGACTTTGCAGGTCTAAAGCCAGTAGTCTGGGGGATCAAGGCACCCCAAGTGTTTCTCTCAGTTTTGTCTTCTCCATTAAAAAAAAATTTTTTTTTTGTAAAATTTTTTTAAATTTTATTTTAAAGAGAAGAAAACCAAACAAAATAAAATGGAACAAAGCCAATCAAAACAAAGCAGTGAAAGTGATACAGCACTTCAAAACAAGATAATAGAAAATCAACAATGGCTACCATAATGGTCCCCATCTCTCGGCTCTGTGCCGACACAGGGAACACAGGCCCGTGCTTCCTGGGTGAGGCTGGATTACCCTTCCTCCAGGGTGCACAAGCACGCCTCACCCCAAGGGGGACCTCAGAGCAAAGTCTGTCCCCTGGCCTCCTTCCCTGCTTCTAACCTCTCAAATCTCCCTCCGGTTCCTGGGAACCACCCCTCACGGATTGCCCGAGGGCAGGTGAAGCAGTTTGGCTAGGACACAGGGTCCTGTTTAAACCACGCTATTCTGCAGGGCGTCTGTGTTTAGCATCAGTCTCCTGAGTGTGTGTGGCAGGAATGAGAGGCGCGGTATGTCCCACAGGGGCCCCTAGGACCCCCTCCTGTAAGCAGGGTGACGACTGGGGGTGAGGACTGGGACAAGGGTCTGTGCATCACCAGACATCAGATAGCACCTCGGCTTCCATGGGAAATCAGAGGTAAGGATCCAAATGCTGCAAAAAGGCTCGCTGCATCTTTGAGCAGATGAAATTAGGGTGCAGGAGGCCCTGGGAGGCCCAGGACCCAGCCCTGTTGAAGTGGAGCAAGTTTGAACTTTCCTGACACCTCCTGGGACAACACGGCACACAACTGGGTCCTCACAGGGCCCATCTGAGTGGCCAGGGCTGGCACGGGGCAGGAGGTGGGGGGTGGGCAGGGACACCTAGAACTTGACACAGTGGAGACAGATTTCTCTCTGTGAAGGAGGAGCCCCCACACTATAGCCTGCTCAGTGTGCCAGTTGGAGATACAGGCTCTGCCAGTGTGGCACACACTTGTAATCACAGCTACTCAAGAGGCTGAGGCAAGAGGATCTCAAGTCCAAGGCCAGCAGAGTAACTTAGTAAGGCTTTATCTCAAAATAAAAATTAAAAAGAACCGAGGGTGTAACTCTGTAGAAAAGTACTTGCCCAGCCTTTGTGAGGTCCTGGGTTCAATACTCAGTACCTACACCTGGCCCAAAAAAAGACACAGGTTCTGGACCCTGCCCCAGAACTCCAGGATCCAGCCCTAGAAGCTGAAGTTCAATAAGACACCCGTGTCTCTCCCAGATACTGAGGTGGATCAGAATCCCCAGGGACACCTGTCAGGACATGTGACCCCAGTCTATCACACACTTGATCAAAATCTCCAGAAACCAAGGCCCAGATGACTCACAGATCCCATCTCGTCTCAGCCCAGTGCTTCCCAAAGTCTGTTCCCCTGGCCAGGGGAGACAGCAGCACCTGCGAACTCATTAAACATGCAAATGCTCAGGCCCCTCCCAGACCCGCTGAGCCAGAAACCAGGGTGGGGCCCCTCCCTCCAGCGAGAGCAGGCCTGCGAGCCTCCCACAGCCACGGGTTCTGTCCACGTCACAGCCTAGGCCCCTTGGGGGTGGAATACGTCTTCTTGGGCTCGAGTCTGCAGGGAAGGCTGCCATGGGCGAGAAAAGCAAGCCTCACCCTTCTCGATAACTTCAAGCAAATTCGGTGTGGTCTGCTTGCTCTACAGCCACCTAGAGGCGTGCACGCAGTGTCCACAGGTTCAGCTTAGTTTCCCAACTCTGATGGTGCAAAAGCCATAAGCATTCGGTAGCAGCCATGCTCCCCGTGGGCTACTGGGCTGTTCGGCTAGCAATACAATGCGTGGTCCAGTCTTCGCTCGGGACACCGGGCAGGGGAGCCAGCTGCCGCACCCCTACCCCGACCAGGAAAAGAAACTCGGAAGCTCTGCGGTGGGGCTCAGGATGCTGCACGAGGTAGGACAGAGTCAGCGCCTTTTCAACTTAAGACATTTTCCCTTTATCTGGCTCTATGGGGGCGGAACCCCGCTGTACAGCGAAGAGCATCTTTCACCTGAAGCTAAACACCTCCCTGCTCCCATTTGCACATGGGCTACTTCTAGTGATGGCTCTCAATAAAAACAGGAGCCCTTCTGCCAGGGGACCTTCAAGGGCCCCTGTTTTTATTCAGAGCCATCACTAGAAGTAGCCCTGGCAGCTGCCTGGACAGGTGCCTTTCCATTGCAGTCTGATCCTCTCCTGATGACCGCTCAGCACCTCCCTCCACCTCGGAGGCTGGCCAGACCCCTCCTCCAGGGTCCAGGAGGGTCACCGTCCCTTCCCAGCCTTGGGGACCTTCAGCCCTCAGACACGGAAGTTGCTGTGCTTGGTGACTATTTCCATTTCCCACTGAAAATTCCAGCCCAGTGAAGACAGGGTCTATATTTGTTGTTTTATTTTCATTCCCTGAAATTGCCCACACAGAGGGAAGCTCTTCTCATGAGCATGTCCTTGTTACACAACAAGTGTGGAAGGCTGGTCACAAAAAGCAAAAACCTTGCACTGCCATCACTGCTGGCGAACTGTTCCGGACTGACAGCACCCTTAGAATGGTTGAAGACGGTCTGGGCATGGAGTGAGCGTGAGGTCCTTTGCAAAAACAAGAAGAAGTTGTGGCCCCCAAATCCATACCTCACAGTCACCCAGCCTCCGGGGAATTCTTACAGGCCCTTCAAGCCCGATCTCCTTTAGGGACAGAGGGAGCTTCGGCTGCCGGGTCAGCAGGTGTGTACTCAAGCTCACTTTACCATTCATTAATTATTATATTACTATTATTAATGCTATTATAGTGTGCTAGTTAAGGTTCTCTAGAGAAACAGAATCAATAAGAAATATATGTGTAATTCTGCACGTGGGTTTATTAGGTGGCTCACAGGATCAACAGCAAGAGACCCTAGTGGCCGTCTACATGCTGGAGAGAAGGAGGATCCTACTCAGCCCAAAGATGGAAGCTGTGGACCACGAGCGATCAGGGACACAACTCCAGTCCCAGGTTGCAGGCCGGGAAGCTCCCTATC
>RJWM01042528.1:0-14246 GCA_004363535.1 Dasyprocta punctata | reverse complement strand
CAAGATGCATAAATTTGAGTCAATTTTGATACATTTTTAAAGCATAAAAGTGGTAAAAGTGACCTTACTCATGTTTGACTCTTACCTATTTAACATGATAAATTCTATTAGTAGTTATACAAATTTTGATCCGTTATTTTACTTGAAGAAAATTGAGAAAGATGTATTTCTTTTTACCAAAGGACAGAGTTTCCCATTATTTCTTTTACTTCGGTGCTGCAGTAGTCATGCAAAGTGTTTCCGGTGGCCAAATGCCTCTAAGTTACTTAGAGTTTGTGAGCAGGGCCTTTGGCATGTTTCCTGAGCCTTCTTTGTCTCTTGGATTGAATGTTTCCTCCAGGCACCCAAGTTGTAAGTGCTCAATTTAAACATTCATTTTCCAAGAGCTTATTAAACTCTGGATAAGTGTCAGACTTTTTTCTGTGCACTGGGGAAACAATAAGTAGGCAAATTCCTTCCCAGGACTTAGTATTGGGGATTGAGCTCAGAACTTTGACACTAATGTGGATCCCCAGATATTTATGTATTTCTGTATTTCTGTATCTCTGTGTCTCTGTATCTATTATTTATCTATCAAGACAGGGTCTTGCTACGTTGCTCAGTTCCCTAGGCTGAGCTCATACTTAGGATTCCCCTGCCTCAGCATCTCAGAATGCTAGGATTACAGGTATTCATCTCAGGCCTTGCTTCAAATCCTCTTCATCCAAAACATAAACTAGGGAAATAGCATTTGGCTTCATAGTCTATCAAGATGAAGAAAAAATGTCTCCCCTGAGAATTCTTAACCACAAACACAAACTGAGGTTTCTAATTGAACTTCCATTATCAATGTGTCCTTCTCATGCACACAGAAACTGAAATTAAGCAAAAAGTAGTCCCAAGATCGTGATACCATTATAAATGCATGATCATGTGCAATACCTATCCAGAGGCAAACATTTTAATGCTAGGTCTACAAGTAAATTTCCACTGGAAAAAAAATATAATTTCTTAATTTAAAAAAGCTAGGTAGATTTTCAAGATAGAAACACTCCTCCCCATAAATGACAATGAATAACTGCACAATTATGAAATAAACCCCAAACCCTGTACACATCAGCATTCATTGATACAAAATGTTAAATACTTCAATATTTTAATAAATAACATAAGCAATGATAGAATGATGATTAAACAGAAAACTATAAATATTTAGGGATAGTTACAAAACCTAAGATACAGAGCTTTAAAACAATTTAAGAATGTAGTGACTGGAATAATATATATGCATTGCATGAAATGAACAAATACGACATTGATGAAAAATCAAATTAAATTAGTATACCAGAAAATAGAGCAGAAAAATAGTTCAGATGCAGTGCCAAGAAATAAAAATCAGAAGTTATAATGATTAATAGGTCAGCCATGGTGGTATATGCCTATAATCCCTGCATTCTGGAAGACTAAGACAGGAGAATCTCAGGTTCAAGCCCAGCCAAGGCAACTTAGTGACTTAGAAAGCCTGTGCCTCAAAAATATAAATAAATAAATGAATAAATAATGAATAAATAAAAAATCAGGGCCAGGGACGTAGCTCAGTATGAAGGCCCTGAGTTCAATCCCCAGTAGCACCAAATAATAAAATGAAATAAAAAACAAGAAATAGACAAGTGAGAATCTTTGCTACATATTTAGGTAGCACTGAGAAATTACTGATTAAGATGATAAATATGGAGAAAAAGAGTAAGGAGAGGCGTCCTGGCTGGAGGTGGTCACTGGGATGTGACCTGGAAGAGTATATTTTTGCCCTTTCTTCCTTTTTGTCCTCCTTCCTTCTCAATCTGTCTCCCATAAAATGAAGAGCTTTTCTCCACTGGGCCCTTCTGCCATGATGTTTCTGACTTAAAGAAGCTAACCATGGACTGAACCCTTCGAAACTGTGAGCAAAATAAACCTCTCCTTAAATTGTGGATGTCAACTAGCTTTTTGAAGAGCCAAGAGGGTTACTAATACAGAGAGTGGCCAGTATTAAATTAGTCATTAAATTTGTAGGAAAACATTAAATTATCTGGAGATAAACTACAAAGGCTTGGGGAAAAATTATGGAACTCTAAGCTTTAATGTTTAAGTGTAAGAGAGATGCCATAAAATTAGGATTGCCAGAGAGAGCTGTACTACTAAAATATTCACAGAACCTATGCCAGGTTGGTCTAGTGTGATAGAAACCAAGAGTGTTGCAAAAGAAAAGAAATAGAAACATCAATATGAGGAAAGAGAAATACCCTCTGATTTTAGTAACCTGGAAGTGTTTGATGTGTTTATTGACATTGCTTCAGTTGTATAGATTGAAGAAATAGCCACACTGGATTAGTTAAGAGGTTAGAGGAAAATAAATAAATGTGGACAGTAAGATGGAAGTTTAATAAAAAAGTGATTTGTAAGTAAGGCTAGCAAATAACCAAACACATAAGTTTTAGTGTTTATTTTTTAAAAATTTTTATTAGCACATTATCTTGGTTACCCTTCTGTCACTGCTGAGACAAAATTCTCAACACCTAAAATTAAGGAAGAAAAGATTTACTTAGCTCACAGTTTGTGGAGGTTTCAGTCCATAATCAGCTGGACCCAAGGTAGGGTGGCATGGTATAGGGGCAACACTTCAAGGCAGCAGAATACAGCAAAAGCAGCAAGAGCAAAAGAAGGGTATAACATCTTCTCCCTGCCCTCCTCTTGCATAGGCTCAGGATGTTTACAAAGTGAAGACCGTGACCGCCTGCTAAGTCACTTACCTAAACTTCTAAGCTTCTCCAGTTGACTCAATGAACAGCATCCTAGAGTGGTAAGGGCATGACCTTTACCTGGGAGGATCTAGAACTGCTGAGTTACTTAGTGAAGGTTTTAGGCTTCTCAAACTGACACAATGTATCAACCATAAAACATTTGTTTGCAGAATGCAATGTTTATATGCCTTGTGTGCAGTTGGTGCATGTACATGACTCATCTTATTTCCTTTATACTTCCTCTTTCCGTCCCCTCCCTCTCCTCTTCCTCCATCTCTTGATCCCCCCTCCCATTTAAGAAGTGTCTATCTCCCTACTTCCTATTATCTATCCTTTATTTTGTTCCTTATTTATAATTTGCATTTTTTGTATAAGTGAAACCATGTGATATTAATATTATGGTCTCATTTTACTACAAATAGCTAAAGTCCATCCTTCTTCGTGGCAGAGCCCTACTCCAATGTGTGTGAATACCATATTTTCTGTGCCCATTCACCTGTTGATGGACATACAGATTGTTTCCAAGTTGAGTGTTCCTGTAATATGATGTCTTTAACTCTCACAGTAAGATAAGTAGAGGGGGAATAGCTGAGCAGAATGGAATTTCTAGCTTTAGCTTTTTGAGCAATCTCCATACTGATTTCCAGAGTGGTTATACTAGTTTCCATTCCTGCCAACAGCACTGAAGTGTGATTTTTTTCCCTGAAGCCTTGTCAGCATTTGTTATTATGAATAATCAAGTAACATTTGAGGAAGACTGCTTGAATAATAAACCTGATTGAATGAGTTGTTTAACTTGTAGCCAGAGGTTGTATTAAGTTTTTGGAGCAAGACATGGGACTGGATATCTGAGATAAAGTGAAAAAGAAATTCATTGAAGATGAACAGGAAATCAGAAGAGACATTTGTATCCCTCCAAGATGGTCCTCAATGATCTGTGATCTCTGCCTTTCACAACTTGGTATGTTTTCCTTCCATACTGAATTATGGTTCGCATATGGGACCGTTGTATACTGTGGGAGTCACAGAGTGACTTCAGATGTGTAACTACATTTGTACTACTGCCTCTCTTGGATGATGCACACTTAAAAGCTAGTCATTTGCCTGGAGGATCATCAAGCAACTCTCTAAGGAAGTCTGTGAGTTGAGAGACTAATATCCTATGCCAAAAGCAAGCAGGAACTTATCAGCCATGTAAGGGTGCCTTATCATCAGTGGATTCTTTAGCTCCAACCACACTTGCAGATGACTGCAGTTCTAGCTGACTTCTGGGTGAATCTTAAGATAAATTCCAAGCCAGAGCCACCCAGCCAAGTCATGCCCTAATTTCTTCCATGGAGTATGAAACACAGTAAATGATTCATTAGCATAATAGGTCACAATGCTTTAGAGTAACACCACATAATGACTGCTAAAAAGGGATATCCATGCACATAACATAGCCACATTGCATTATCATAGGGAATAAATATGGGGAGGAAAACAGTAAAGTTGCTTCCTAGATTTTTGAAGTATATTAAACTTTTAGCAAGATTATTGAAGGGAGCAAAAACATGAGGCAGGGAGTGATATTTTCATGAAAACAAGCCAATTTTCATTAAGTGCATGTGGTGAATTAACTAATAGTCAATTTGTAACACCCAGTTGAACTGCATCAACGTGGCACTGGGTGTGGAAGGCCCTCCTGAGGATTGTTGCCAGCAACATAAAAAGTGGACTGGAGAGGAAGATGTGCTGTCGATTCTCCTGGAGAGGCTTGTTACTTTAGTTTTCTTGATATAAACTCAGGTGTTCTCATCATCTGAGGAGCGTGGCACCTCACTGTCACTTTGGATGGTTATGATTCTTTTCAGAGGGGCTCTGTCCTTACCTTGAGCATCAGTTACTGGCTCCAGTGCAGATCCCTCAGCCTGCTGTCTCAGATTCTTCATTCTAACCTAGAAATTGCAGACTTTCCAACACTGACCTTTGAGCCTTCCCAATGCAGATTCTTGGTACAGACTTGCATGAGACATTGTCATGGGCTCTAGGACTCCAGTTGGACTTGTGGGGGCGATTGCCATGGGCTATAGGTTCTCAGCTGGAGCTATGCAGGACATTGCCATAGGATCCAGGCCCTCAGATGGATTTTTTGAGACTCTAGTGTGTACGCAGATCTCCTGTTCTCTTTGCATTTGACTTTTTGGGTGAATATTTTAAAAATAATCCTATAAATTGTGTGTCCTGTTTTAAATCTATTCCCTTGTAAACCCTGACTACAACAGTGAGTATCTTGATAATTCAGCACACTTCTGTTTTCTTAGGTTAACTACAGTTTAGAAACTCCCCAAACTAAAGCAGCCTTATATTCCTTTTTGGATGAACCGATTAAGTACTGATATTTGCTTTCTTTTAAAAACATTTATTAAAAATGAACACATTTATATTTTCCCTAATATTCTCTTATCTCTGAAGACAAGATCAGACCAAATAATAGATAATATAGGAGAACTTGTGCTAAGTTTTTTGGTATGCTAGTAGTTTAATTTTAATTTATACACTGAAAGGATGTATTTTCCTGACTGGCTCAAAAAGAATGTCAGAGAAAGAGCAACATTCACACCTGAGTTCTTGACATAAGCCTGTGAGAGTGGATTCTTGCAAAAGTATAAGGCAATCAGAGTAGAGAATCCTGGCATGAGAGGAGAGTGGAGATTTGGGACTGGAAACTACTTTATCATGAGGATATTTCCCACTAGGGAAGCCCTTACCATTGCTAGTTATTTTAGTACCTGTGCTCTTTTGAATTAAAAAAAAATTCCTTTGATTTTTAAAATAATCTAACACATGTAGATTTTAGTTGTAAAACTTGTCACCATTTTTATCAATTGAGTATAATAAAAGCACCCCTTTATCCTTGTACAGCAAGCCTCTTTCATAACTTTCTGAAGATAATTATATGCCTCAGAATTAATATGTTGCAAAGATTGATGAATGAAAGACCAAAAACAAATTCCAGCATTTTTAAAGGCAAAAGTATCAGAAAATAAAAGTCTAAGGCAAGCAAGTGTTTCACATAAAACATTTTTACATAATTTAAAGTAAGTTTTAATGACTGTTCTTCCCTCCAAAAACCAAATACTCATTAAAATGTAAAAACAAACTAACTTGTTTTAAAATGTTATCAGTGAAAAAAAGAAAGGAGAGAAATTCATTTCACAAGCAACATAATGAAGGAATAAGAGACAGGGAAGAAGGGAATGACTCTGTTGTTTACAGTTAATATTTCTGCTGCAACTATATTTACTGTCAGTGTGGGAATGATGGATTAATCTTGAAGACCTTCACCATATGGCTTTGAGAAAGGAGTAATCACCTGAGAATTTATGAAAGAGTCTTTGCTAGAATTGATAGCAATTATTTCATTATTATGTCAGAAAATATTTACAAGAATAGGCAAACATTGCACATTAATTTAAAGCAAATTTGGAAAGAGTGCGTATTTAAATGAAGTCTAATAACAAAAGGAGAGGTAAACTTTTGTGTCTGTAACAGGAATTAAGTAAACATTTTTAGAAATTTCTATCACAGAATACAACTGAAAAGTGTGTGAGAGATGTTATTTTTTTCCCAGGGGACTCAAAAGAAAATAAACAAGATTTTTAAAAAAATGCCTATTGAAAACATAGTTTATATACAAAATGAGACACAGATTAAGATGTGAATTTTATTATCGTTGTTCCCAGGGACATTTTCATACAACTATAGAAAGACATAGAAAGAATTAAAAAGAGACTAGGACCAAATAAAATAAACAACATCCTGGAGAGTACGAAGACAGAACCTATCAAAATAGCACATACCTTAGTCTGTTTTCTATTGTTATAACTCAATGCTTGAGGCTGTGTAATTTATATAAACGAGATCTTTGCTTAGCTCTGGTATATTTAAGTCACAGTTCTGGATCCTGGGAAGTCTAAGAACATAGCACTGCCATTGGCACAGTATTTGGTTTGAGCCTTCTCATTGGATCATGATACATTGGAGGGCATCGGATACATAACAAGAAGTTAGAACTAGCTTTCCCAAAATATTTGAATTTTATAACTTGATATCTCACTTATTCACCACCCCACAAATGGCTTAACCCTTCAGGAAAACAGAGCCCCTCTCAGGCAGGACTCAGTCTCCTCTCCACTTTCAAATATCATTAGCTGATGATTTGGGGGACTGTCTTGATTACTTATCTCATTTCTGAGACAAAATACTTGACCTCCAAAGTTAAAGAAGGAAAGGTTTATTTAGCTCACAATTTCCGGAGTTTTTCAGTCTGTGATTGGTTCCAAGGTAGGATGGTGTGGCAGGCAGGCACTGCAGAGGAGAAATAGTCTGTGGTGGGAAGAAAGTAGCCAATCAGCAAGAGATAGACACAGCTCTTTCTGTTCTTTATATGTTAACCAGGCTACTTAGGGTGGGTGGCACTCACAGCATTAATCCTAGTGCCCTTAATCCTGGCATTGCACCTTGAATCAATTTCAGCATCACACACTCTATATCCAGCCACCCCTGGAAAAGCTCCATCTATGACCACAAAAGGCTTTGGGGAGACATCTAGATGCAAGCCATGATATTTCACCCCTGGCCCCCAAGACTCATACATATCTGTTTATACAAAAGTCATTTAGTCCATCTAAGAGAGTTGCCAAAGTCTTAACAGTGTCAGTATTGCTGAAAAGTCCAAGTCCTAAGTCTCTTCTGAAATTAAAGCAAACTCTTAGCTGTGAGCCCTTGTACAAATGAAAAGAAAGTTAACCATTCCCAATATTTGATGCCACACAATAGACATTTCTATTCCAAAGAATACAAATAGGGGGATACAAAGGAATGGGACCAAAGAAAGGCGAAAACTTAGCATGGCAGACTTTAGGTGCTGTAGTTTCATGTGCAGCATCACTGGCAATCTGTGGCAAGATGTGAGCTCCAAAGGGCTTAGGTGGCTCCACTCTTACAGCACTACAGGTGGGTGCAGCTCCCATGGGTTTTCCCTGGGGATGTCTCAGCTCTTTCCTTGCAGTTTCCCTCAAATGATCCACCTTTGTGACTTCTCAAACTTCCAAGATCTCTATTGCACCTTTGACTTCACCCTTACAGACTCACACACTGCTGTCTCAGGGGCACATTGCCTGGCCCCCAATGCCTGCTTCTTGACCCTACCATGTTTGCATTCTGCATGCACCTAAAACAAGCACCACGTGAATGATGCTAAGATTTGCCACCAGCTGGAACAATAGCCCAACTTCTTTCTCTCTTGACTGCAGGGTTCAAGTGCCAAAGAACCAAATTCTGAGGAACAACTTTCCTAGGCTTTCACCATTCTGGAACTTGATGCTTTGGGGTGCTCTTCTCCAAGCAAAGTCTTTCACCTTTGCAGCCCTGAGACTGCAGAGGTTGATGTCCTGTTGGTTCTTGTCATGGCCTCAGGCCATCTTTTCTATTGTCTTCTGAAATACTTGGTCTTTTCTTGCCAGTCTCTTCAGAGACAATTTTCTCCTCTCTTCCATCTTTCCAGACTGCAACTTTAATGGAGCTTCTTTTCTGGCCAAACTCCCAATTCATTTCTCTGGGATCTTGGCTCTTGATTTTAAACATAAATCTGGCTAAAATTCCCCAAATGTAGCCATGCCACAGCCTTGAAATTCAGCTGCCTTGAAATTTCTTCTGCCAAATTAATTAGTCTGATGCTCTTAACCTCAGTCTCAAAGAAAATCTCTGGAAATGAGTAAAATACAGACAAATTTTCAGCCAAGCCATAATACACATTGTCTGTGGAGTCCAACAACCAACCAGTGCAGTCCTTCTTCCTATCAGGAACCTTCCTACACCATGAGAATTTCTATCAGGATTCTGGTCATCTGAGCTCAGACTAGAATCCCTCACCAAGTACAGCCCCAGACACTCCAGCTGTACTTTTTCAGTCAGCATCAGCATCTTCAAACCTTTCGTAACTCTTCCCCTTCCCACAAGCCAGCTCCAAAGGGTCCTAAAATGCATGGTTAAGTGCAGTCACAGCAATAACCCCACTCTTCTGATACCCCCCCAAAATTATTTATTTATTTATTTTTGTCTTTTTGAGGCAGGGTTTCACTATGCACTTCGGGCTGACCTTGAAGTCACTTGGTAGCCCAGACTGCCTGAACTCACAACAATCCTCCTACCTCAGCCTCTTCAGTGCTGGGATTACAAGCATGTGCCACCACGCATGGCTCTGGTACCAAATTCTGTCTTAGTTATTTTTCTCACTGCTGTGACAAAATACCCAACACCCTAAGTTGAAAGAGGAAATGTTTATTTACTTCAGTTAGTAGAGGTTTCAGTTCTTAATTGGCTGACTCCAAGACAGGATGGAAGATAAGCATCACAGAGAAGAAACAGTTCATGGTGAGCAGAAGGTAGTAAAACAATGAAGGACAACTACAGCTCTTTCTATCCCTTATATCTTATCCAAGCTACTCAGGGCAGGCATAATTACACTGTTAATCCTAATACCCTCGATCCTAGCATCGCACCAGATTCAATCCCAGCATCACACACTCTAGATCCAGCCATTCCTGAAAAAGTCCAACCTATAACTGCTTGAGGCTTTGGGGGACATCTAGGCAAGAGCCATAACAGGAGACTAAGTTTCCAATGTGTGTACTGTAGGAGACAAACACTGAAATTTCATGAGAAATAAAGATATTATGTAACTAGTTTAAATTATGTAACTAGAAACATGATTATTTATTGTTAGTATTTTAATGTCCTGAAATACTTCTTGAACTGAGTCACCTGCTATTGAGAAACATCCTGCCTTGTGTGCGACTCTACCCTAATATCGTTCATGTGTGCAAATGGCTCAGCTCAGACCCTAACAATCCAGTTTATCTTTGTAACCTGAGTTTTTAAAACTGCATCCTTTAGTAAGAATAGAAATTTATTCTTCCTAGGTTTTAAATATAACTCCCTTTAAGCAAGAATGAGGTTAGACTTGTGTGCATTTCAGAAAGATGGTCTTTATTCACTTGTCCTTTTCCAAACAATTAGCAGCTTGACCAACACATCCCACTCAATCATATGCAGAAGAACTGGAATTTCTGCTCCCAGAAGACATCTAAAAAATGTAATCAACACATGCATTAAATGTTTAAAAATTTATTATTGAAAGAGACACATTGCTTTGAATCCTGCCTCAAGGAAATTTCCCTCCTTTCAACACCCTTTCCCATTGCTCTTGTCACTTTTGGAACCAGTTCTGGAAGTCTGTTTCTGTGAGTGCATTTACAAGGGATGATCAAAAATAAGGAGAATGCCACTGCCCTGTGCCTTTCAATGGAAAGGCAGCTCATAAAACACAATGCTGCATCGTCGTCCACCTTAGTCACCACACTGGTCACCATGTGACTTCTGGCTTTACCCCGAAGTCAAAATGACCATGAAAAGAAAATATTTTGAACTTATTAGAACATTGAGATAGCCAGAACCACACTACTAAAGTTTTGAAGGTTTAAACAAAAAGTTGGTTTTACTAAATACTTATGAATAAGATACCTTTTTACTCACTTCAAATATTATTAATTTATATTTTCCTTATGTTTTGACTGGAGTTTTATAAATACTACTTAAAATTTCAATGAATCATCTCTTGGATTATGTGTTTTTCTATTATCAATTTTGTGAATTAATTTCTACTTCTTGTGCTTTTATTCTTTCTGCATCCACTTTTAAATTTACTTTTAATATTCTTATTTATATGTGGAATCTTAGCTTATTAATTTTTAACTTCTTCCTATTTTAAAAGGTAAACAATTAAAGCTCAAATTTTAATCTACTGAGATTTCTTTGGTTTTTATCTAATGTCCTTTATCTGTACCAGGATCTGATCTAGGAAACCACATTGTCTTTAGATATGATTTTCCTTACACTCCTCTTAGCTGTGACTCTTGGTTTCTTTGTTTTTTCTTCTCTTTCTTTCTTTTTTTTTTTTTTTTTTTTGGTACATCATAATCTTAGCACCTTTTTGTGGCATTTTGGTCAGATGTTTTATAGAACATCTTTAGCTGAAATTTGTCTGATGATTTTTCTAACGGTTAGATGGAGGTCATGGGCTTTAGATAGAAGACAGTGGAGGAGAAATTCAAATTTCACCACGTGTCCACGGTGTATACTATTGATATGAATTAGTACTACTGACTACTGACTTAGTACTACTGACTACTTAGTAGTAATGATTTAGTACTACTGACAATGAGCTCATATTTAAGCAGCATTTGACGGCTTGCTCAATATGAAGTTGCTACCCTTTCTGTCTTTTCCTACAGTGCAGTGGAAAGGAATCACTGTGCAGTGCTTGGAAGTGTGGATTGAGGAGTTATTTATATTCCAATGAGAGTAGATATTTTACCTGCTGTGCAGTTCAGGCTAATTTTCAAATGACTGGGGATACAGATAGTGGTAGAACAATTTTCTAGTATGTGGAAAAATTTAATTTTCTCCAATATTTTATCTTTCAGCCCACTTTACTTAAATATAGTTTTTTTCATTTACAGATACTTAAACCAATACTAGATAAGTTATTTTTATTGATTTCTAACTTTAACACATTTGGGTAAAAATGTACTTTTTAAAATTTAGTGATTTAAAATTTATTGAACTATCCAAAATGATCTACAGATTTTATGTAACCCCTTTCAAAATCCTAATGATGTGTTTATAAAAATAAGAAAAGATACAAAAATCCATATGAAACAACAAAGGACCAACAAGAACATAAGCAATCTTGAGCAAGAACAAGCTGAAATGCATGTCATGACTTAACAGAACATTAGATATTTCTGGTAATGAAAAAATCCTAGATATATAGAACAGTGGAACAGAAATAAATCTAGGTGATCAAATGATCATTCAAAAGGGATCCAAGAACATACAATGAGAAATAATCTTTTCAACAATTGGTGCTGGAAAAAATTAGATTTCAACATGAAAATGAATGAACTTGGATGCAAACTACGCTAAAAATAACTCAATACAAAACATAATAAATCAATTAAAGCATAAATATAACACTTGAAATTATATAGCTAGAAAAAAGTAAGGGAAAACTTCATGATATTGTGTCTAGTAGTTTCTTGAATAAAGCACCAAAATCACAGGAAACAAACAAAAGTAGAGAATAACAACACATAAAAGTATAAAGCTTTGCACAATAACAGAATAATTGATTGAAATGATAACCTAAGAAATGCAAGAAAGTATTTTCAAAACCTGTGTCCAATAACAGGCTAATATCCAAAATATATTAAAAAAATTTATTATTTAACAGATACTTATATTCTGATCCAAAAATGCACAAATAATTTAGGCACTTGTCCAGAGAAATATAAAACAAAACAAAATGCAATATCATTTTTTTTCAACTAGCTACTATATTTCCAATGGCTACTATATTTTTAAAAAATCAGTGTTGGTGAAGATGTGGAGAAACTAGAACACTTGTGTACTGTTGATGGAAATATGAGATGATGCAGCGACTGTGGGAAAGAGCATGG
Organism: Dasyprocta punctata; assembly: GCA_004363535.1. Classification (NCBI taxonomy): domain Eukaryota; kingdom Metazoa; phylum Chordata; class Mammalia; order Rodentia; family Dasyproctidae; genus Dasyprocta; species Dasyprocta punctata. The sequence continues at coordinate 1,924 of RJWM01042528.1, read as the reverse complement.
AGTTCCTCAAAAACTTAGAACTAGAAGTACCGTTAGACTTAGCATCCCACTGATGAATACATAATTCGAAGAATTTGGCCAGAAGTTGTAGGTCAGTGGTAGAGCACTTGCTTAGCATGCACAAGGCTCTGAGTTCCATTACCACTGCTAAATTAGTTAAAATAAAAAAAACTTGTTGAACAAATACACCACACACTCAAAAAGAACTAAAACTGTAATCTCTAGGAGATAACTAATCTCACATGTTCTTTGCATTATTCACAGATATCTAATTTCCTCTATATATCACATTATTCATAAAACGAAGATGTGGAAATACTCTCAAAATATCCATAAATAAATAAATGGATAAAGCAAAAGTGATACATAACATTTCCTGGAAGGATGTCACAGTGTGCAACTGTGGTTTCACGAAGGATGAAAAGCTTACTCAGAGATGAGATGTGGTCAAATACCAGAAGGCCCAGAGAGACTGTCTTGATGAGAGCACCCAGTGAGGGAGTCTCAAGCCCCGAACCAAGCACTATCTGAAATTTATTGAAAGAAAATACAGGAAGAAAAACAGCCTGGGTGAGCCATTGTGCTAAGGAACAAGGAGGAGGTCTGCTATGTGACATTCTTCAGTTTAATCTAAACAATTTATTAGTCAGTGGAAGAACAATGGCTGAGCCTAGCATGGTTGGTTCATTTCAGCACCTTGCTGTTTTCATCATGTGCCGTCTTCTGTACCTTGTGCTCAGGAGCTATGTACTTTTGCTCCTGGGTGCATTCACAACTTTTAACCATTCATTCCTCAGGTCAAGACCCCTCATATAAAAATATTATCTGCTCTGAATTAAAGGATAGGCATGTGTCATTAGTAGTACATAGTTAAGACTTGCTTCTTAAATATGTTCTGACAATCTTATTATTTTATTGTCATATTTTTTTCTTTACTGGTAAGGTTATATTATAATCTCTCATTTTGATATTTTTTCATCTATTTTTCTTTTGTGTTGCTACTGCCATGCCTTGTGGGTTTTGTTTTTTTAAAGTATTCATTTACTTTTTCTGTTGACTTCCTAAGCATATGTCTTGGTATACTCTTAGTGTTTGCACTAAGGTTTACAATATACATCCTTAATTTTTCAGGTCTATTAATAAAATTGTACTGGTTTTTGTAAAGTATAGAAGCATTTCAACAATTTAAATTCAAGATACTTCATTGTTAATTCTAGAAGTTGGTAAGATTTTTCTATAAATGGCCAAATAATAAAGAGTTCATGATTTCCAGGTCACACTCGGTTTCTAATACTGCATTTTCTACCTCTCCTCCTCCACTCTTTAAGATGGAAAATACACTCTCAGCTTTCAGGATACAAAAAAAGACCATGAATTCAGTTTTCCCTAAGAACTATTTTTTTATTTTAAAGAGAATAAAAATAGAACAGAATAAAGTCAATCAAAACAAAACAGTGAAAGTGGTACAGAACTTCAAAACAAGATAATAGGAAATCAACCATGGCTACCATAATATATCTTGTAATCTTCACAATAGTTGTCCCTGAAGACTTTAGTTGTGTAGGCATTGCCTTATTATATGATAAATGTAATATTAAAACATCTTCATATACAAAAAAACCAGTAAGATATTCTCAAAAATTTTGCTTTCAGTAATGCTATTATCCTAATATTTAATCTTTTCTACATCTGTGTCTTTTTCAGGATCTAAATTCCAATCTGGCGTTTTTTTCTTTATCCTGAGAACTTGCTTTGCCATTTAATTGTAGTACAGGATTATGAATTTCTCAAATCTCTGTTTATCAGAAAATTTCATTATTTCACCTCCATTTATGAAATATATATTTAGTAAGATATCTACTTTTGCATCCTATTTTATCTTCCCTCTCTCCTCATTGCCACAGTTTCTGAGAATTTGTTAATG
>RJWM01042527.1:0-14315 GCA_004363535.1 Dasyprocta punctata | reverse complement strand
AAAAAAAAAAAAAAAAAAAAAAAAAAAAAAAAAAAAAAAAAAAAAAAAAAAAAAAAAAAAAAAAAAAAAAAAAAAAAAAAAAAAAAAAAAAAAAAAAACAAAAACAGGGCTGGGTGTTTGGCTCAGTGGCTTAAGCGCCTGTCTGGCTGGTGCAAGGCTGTGAGTTCAATCCCTGATGCTGCAAAAATAAATAAATAAATAAATAAATAAATAAATAAAATAAAATAAAATTATTTAAAGTTTCAAGGTTGCTTGTCCTTGGTTGAAGTGAAGCACACATACTTGAATGAAACTTCTAATATGATGCCTATAATTTCTATTATAGCTAAATTTACATGTACTGTCTATGCAGTGGAATTCACTAAAACTCTGAGATCAGCAGTGTGAAATACTATCGTATTAGGATATTTGCTGTTTAATTATACTTTACTCAAATTCATGCCTTGATTTTTTTCAAAAAATGAAATTATACCTGTGAAATGTTTCTATCTATTTATAACATGTATACCTGAAATACCAGGATATTTGAAATTTTGTAAATCATGAAATAACCAAAAATCACAGCATGTGTTCTAGAAAAAATATATTTGAAAAGAAATGCCAGTTGAAAAAGAATTTTACTCTGCAATTGGGAAAAAAGAGAGGAAAAAATTAGTAAGATTAAATTTAAAACTCAGACAAGTTTAGAAATACTATGCTGATAACCAAGAAAACAATATGAAATTTTAAAATCCACAAATGAATAAAGAAAAGAAAAGAAAGACTGTCCTGAAAAAGATGACTGCTAATTTTTAGTGGGAAATAATGAAAAGAAAAATATTAAGAAGATCAAAAATCCAGACCATAGAAGGGAGTGGAGAGAATTTAGTTAAGAGTGAGAGTAATATAAATATGGGACTTACTTACAAACTGATAAGCTAGGGAAAAAAAAAGAATACAAATGATATTTTTCCAGTAGAGAACACAAATAAGGTACAACACTGATTGAGGAAATCCAGTCTTCAAATATCTGTAGAAACCTCATATTCTTCTGAAAGCAAACAATCTGCCCAATTTCTATTCTGTGTATCTTATTTCCCACAAGCAATGAGAAAATATATATGTATTGGAGAAGGTTCCAGAGTGCAATTATCATTGTCTAAAATAATGAAAGATGTGTCATGGGGAAAGGAATTTCTTGAGTTTAATATACAATATATCAGAGGCTATACTTAAGACCAGTGCACAAAAATTGAAGGAAAATTCAGATTAACTCAACAAATGCAGAAGTTGTCATTTATTTATTCATTTTTAATGATTGATTCATTTTTAATAATGGAATGAACATTCCAACGAGGAAATAAGATGGTTGTTATAGGCCTATTTATGATTTGAAAGCACAAATAGGTGAAATCTCTAAGCCTGGAGGACAATAATCTTTAATAGAAAAGAGAAAATGCTGTGGCTGCTACTACTAATAGCTGCTCAGGCACTGGTTTAAATTCTTCTCTTATGAATTTATTTGAGAAGGACTAGAGTCACCAAAGAGTTTACAATAACCAAGAGAAAGTTTCTATACAATCATAGTTTAAAGATCAGGTAAGAAAACTGATGCAGAAAAAATGTCTGTCAATATGGGTGGCTGGAGCTAGGGCATAGTGGAATAAATACCTGGCAAATTAGTTACAAAGAGACTAGTAAGTACAAATAAAAAGCATAATGAAGGATGGATGGAAGGAGAGAAGGGGTTGGATCTCTTCTAAAGGGGAAAGGGTCTAGAATAAAGAAAGGGTGGAAGACAGGAGTAGTGGAACGGAAAATAAGTAGAATAAAGTCATACTGTGCACTGGAAGCTATATGTTAATCTTAACATATGTAAACATTATATGGCATTGACAAGATCTAAAATTAATATTAACAAGAATGAAAAGGAGGCAAGGAGGAGGGGGGAAGATGGGGGAAGGAAAGGAAAGGGAATTTTATAAAAAGAATCAAACTGTATTATGTACATATACTCCCCAAGATGATTGTAAACTACTTCAAACATGTGCTAATTTTAAAAAAATACTAGGAGCAAAGAATGTACTTATATTGTGAAGGCTGTAAATATACACAAAAGTTGGCAAGGGCTTTGCTTATAGTAATCATAATTCAGTATTTTAAATGCAATATTCAAAATAGCAGATGGTTGAAGGAATATAATTTAAAAATTAGAAACTTTTAGAATAGAATTTTTAGGGTTTATCTCTGTTACTTTTCTCATTGCTGAGATAAAATATCTGATCCCCAAAGTTATAGGAGGAAAGTTTTATTTAGTTCACAGTTTGTAGAAGTTTTAGTCTATAACTGACTGGCAAAGTGGTGTGAAAGAATGTCATTCCAGAGCAGAAACAGTTCATAGATGGTAGAAAGTAGCAAACAAAACAAAACAAAACAAAGCAGAACAAAACAAAACAAAAATCACAGGGCGATCACAGCTCTTTCTATTCCTTATATTTTATCCAACTACTTAAAGTGGCTAGTACTCACACCCTTAATCCTAGTGCCCTTGAACCTAGCATTGCACCATGAATCCATCTCAGCTTCACATACTCTATATCCAGCTACCTCTAAAAAAGCCCCACATATAACTGCATGAGGCTTTATGGGGACACCTAGACTCAAGCCCAAACAGGATTGACATGCCAAAATAGAATAAATGAATTCATTTGGCTTTTAACACATTCTGCACATATTTTCTTCTAATAATATACCACTATAAATATATTGGTCTACAATAAATTTTGGATATACAGCTATTTATCTTGGCACCAGACTTGATCAGAAACTGTAGCATTATTTATGTATGTGATCATTAAATTGTATTATACACAACCTCTCAGTCTACTGAACATTCTGCCTCTAAGATATTGTTAGGACAGTAATATGGCACATGATTCAAATGCTATAGATGATGACACTCTGACAAAAGTTCTTTCCTTTTCTCTTTATTTATAAGGGATGGGACTTTACTCCTTCTCAAACTGAAAACTGAAATGGGATTGTTCTGAAGAATCAACAAGCAATATAAAAAATGTCTTTGGGAATGTAATCCAGTAGAGCTCAGCATCATAGGAACCAAATTTAAGAAATGAACTTGCTAAAAACTATTCTTTGCCATTATTTTTCCAAAAAGTTAACTTTCTTTTTTGTTTCCATATAACCAGTTTATTTAACTTCTGTTTCATGAGCACTCCAAACACACAGAAATTAAATTTCCAGGTAAGAGAAATCCTTTTTAGAGAAAAATTAAAAGAGCAGTTTTAATAGGAGTATATTGTTTCTATTATCTATCTATCTATCTATCTATCTATCTATCTATCTATCATCCTGAGATATCAGTTGTCCTAAGGTCAACAAGGTACAAAATCAGCATTAAAATGCACCAATTTAATTGTACTATATAAGTGGAATTTCCATTTTCCTTAGTGCTTGCCCTTTGGAGACTGAATACACTGAGTGATTTTTCTTAATAATAAGAACTTTTAATTCAGAAATTAGTTTTTAAATTTTAAATTCCGATAGATTCATAGAGTGACTACAAAATCTTAGATTCTGTACTCTACTCAATGTCTTCCAAATACTTAAAAATGATGCTTTAAATATTTTTCATTAGTAAATATACGAAATATCAATATTCAAAGGATGATGTAAGAATTTATCTTGTAGACCATGTTCCTTTCCAGCATTTATTATAGTGGCAAGAGTTGCCTGTCTAAGGACAAGAATTTCAAATGCTTGAAATTAAATTACTTTACTTACAATATAAATAAATCTCTGTGAGGCTTTGATAAGTCATACTTTTGAAAACCCATTTAAGGTACTGTAACTTATACTTAACAGATACACTCTCAAGATATATGTCAACTCCATCCCAGAAAACCAATAATGAGAGGACAATTTTCAACAATCTATTATTTAAAGTGGTAACTATAGCAACTATATAGCATTTGTGTTTTCTGGAAGAATCACAATTATTCATGATTCATTGGTCATTTTTATCTTGTGTCTTTCATGTTACTTTGAAGATGTGTTTTGCTATTTTATTCCTTAATCTGATAAAGATTATCTACATAACCTATAATAAATACAGTATTTCATAGTGAAATGTTGAAAGAATTCTCTTTTATATTAGGGACAAGAAATAGGTGACAGTTACAACTTTGTTTTGCATTTTCAGGGTTCAGTGCAGAGGCAGAGAGATAAATTATACACAGTTTGGAAGCAAAATATCAGTAACTAAAAACTAGATACTGTGTGAACATATGATTTCGAATGAAGAAAATTTGATGAGTTATTCAGATACATTATAAAAATTAATGACATGGTTTAACAAGACTTTTGGGTACAGGTTTAGCAGTCAAACATTGAGAACATTAAATAAAATTGTTGTAAAGTTAAAAATAACAAAAATAAAACTTCTATTTCAAATGACATCAAAATTGCAAGCTATCTTGAAATCTCTCCTATAAAAACTGTACAAAATTATTTAGAAGAAATTTAAAAGCCTATTTAAAAATTCTCTCAAATTAAGAAAAAAACCTAAGCATCTATCCACTTCATAGATTAAAATATTCATTAAAATATAACTTTTAAAAAAATTGACCTATGAATATAATGTAAATCTACTGAAATCCAATAGTATGTTTACACTCGTATGTATGCACTTTTTAAATTTTCTTAATTTAACCTATAGTTTACATGGAAATGAAAAGAACCAAGACTACTTAAGATATATTGGGAACTTGCTCTACCAGGCATCAAATTTTTGATAAATCTATAATCGTCAAAATAGTACAAATTGAATACAGGAGTAAACAACAAAGGGAGAATGATAAAGATATCATGAACAGACTTGTGCATAAACACACAGCTACTCAGGTATACACAATCATGTTTTGTATACTGTAAATAGGTCATGAGGAAACAGATTTTTTAAAGATGTTTCCTGTAATGAATGATTATGTCCATATTAAAATATGTGGATTTTAAATTATTCACACCCTACACACACAAAAAAAATGTAAATCTAAATACGAAGGGGAAATCTATATAATTTTTAAGAAGGCAAATAATAGTTTCACAACCTCCCAAAATGAATGGATTTCTGAAATGAAGAAAAAGGCAAAATGTAAAATGACTGTGGTACCTCGGTATAAGAACCTGATTTGTTTTTACGATTTGGGGGAAGATGATCACGTTTGTGATTGTGTCTGGAATATGGCAATGATGGATGTGTTTGTCACACAGTGCAGAATTTGCAAAAGGAAGCAAAATTTTGCCCACTTTTATTTTTGTGAACTGAATTCTTTGCAAATAGAAGCGTTCATAGAGGCATTCTGTATAAAGAAACAATTCCATAATGTAACTTACATAATTTCTGTGTATCAAAATACAGTGCAAAATATAGTAAAACAGTGCAATAACATTTTCAATTTATAACACATACAAAACACTTTCAGAATATGTAAAAAGCTTCACTATGTCTATATACAATGCAAATAGAAATTAATAATAATGATGCCAAGAATTCTCTACAGTTGTGATATAAGAGGAAAGTTACTTTTGGGTCACAAATGTGCAGTGTTAAGCAGGGAAATGCAATTATAATTGCTCATAAATACTTCCTTTTTCATCAAAAAGATGTGACTGACATACTTTTTTGAATCAGTATGTGTTTGAAATTGCCCCAGTTTTTCTTGATTTTGTAGATAATTAGTCTTCAAGAATTTTCTCATTTTGGGTAGCCTAATTTTTTAGTCCAGATAGTTTCATAGTTTTCTTAATTTCTAGAATTTAAAAATATTTTGCAATGGTGGTTACAAGATGTCTTTTTTTTTTTTTTTTGCGGCATCGGGGTTCAAACTCACAGCCTCACGCCTGCCAGACAGACGCTTAAGCCACTGAGCCAAATAATACATACTATGTAAGGGTAAAAAGCAGCTCGAAGAGCAAAAGTAACTGGGAAGGGAAAAGGGGGAAAGAGGGAAGGGAAAAGGAAAAGATATAAATCTGTATATATGTATATGTAAGATAACTAAAATGAACACACTCCTGAATGTATTCATTATTGAGGAAGAACAATTAATACTGATATGATTAGATCAATTCTACCTGTCTATATCTGTTGACATAAAATAACCATTTTAAAGATGATACGCAATATTGCAACCATTGTCAAGTTTCTGTCATCCTGTTTTGCAAACCTGTAATGTTACTGTTGTGCATTTACTCTAGTAGTTTGTCTGTTTTGTTTCCTGTCTTTGTTACATATGTCTTTTTTTCTGCTTAAATAAAAAAAATAAAAAATAAAAATATTACAAGTCTTTGACTTATTTGACACATACTAAATGAATTTTCATTTTGTATAAATAGTTAAAAGTTTCGTGCTTAGAAATTTAAATACATATACATACAAATTTCAAGAAAATATCCTACTAAATGAAAGAATCATTTTTCTTTTTTCCCTATTTAATCCTAATGATTACTTTCCCTTTTTTTCTTATTTTTCATCTCTTTTTCTCCTATTATTCTTGGAGTTTGGAGAATTTCCTGGAATTGTCTTTCATTTTGTTCATTAATTTTGTTTTTTACTTATTCAATCTATAACACCGTTTTTTTTTCAAAAATCCAACAATTATGGTTTGCATCTCCAACATTTTATTATTATACTGTTTGACAAGAACCAGCTCCAAATTTACCAGGTGCTATGGTTTATATCTAAATGTTCCCCCATAGCCTCATGCAGTCATAGCTGAGGCTTTTCAGTGTTGATACATTGTTATAAAATCAAGCCCTTACTTTACATAGGCTTCAATTTTAAATCTGATGTCCCTTTTCTGTTCATTTGTATTGATCAACTTTCCTGTTGCTGGGTCACAATACCTAATACGGGTAACTTCATGAGGAAAAGGTGTACTTTGGCTCACAGTTTCAAAGGTTTCAGTCAATGGAAGGCTGGCTCCAAGGCCTAAACATCACAGTGGAAGGGGGTGATAGAGCAAAGCATCCCACTTTATGGTATTTCAGAAGCAGAATAGGATAAGAGCAAGACAGGAAGGAGCCAGAACCAGATATAATCCCCAAAGTTATCCCCCGGTGACCCTCGCAAGCATACCCAGAAGAGTGCTGTATTATTCTGCTAGACATTGCTCAAACCAATCAAGGTTTACTATCACAGCTATTATCTAGGATAAACACTATTATATCCAAAGTGGATACTTTTTAACTCACAGATTTCTTAAGGATTTAACATGAGATTATAAAAAGTAACTGCTCAATATGATGAGGACCATGTTGAACAAGCTCTGCATTCTTCGTCATCTAAAGCAGTGGTCAAAACAAAAATGGCGTTATCAACAGTGACAAAAAATGAGAAACATGGACTGTATGAACTATGAAAGAAAAATTAACATACAGGAAGGTAGTTGTACTGGAAATCAATGCTTTTATTTTATTTTATTTTATTTTATTTTATTTTATTTATTTATTATTTTTTTGTGTGTGTGGCACCAGGGATCCAACTCACATCTTTGCACCTGCCAGACAGGCACTTACACCATTGAGCCAAACTCCCAGCCCTAGTTTTTTTGAGGCAGGGTCACACTATGTAGCTTAGGCTGGCTTGCACTCAGGTTGTAGCCCAAACCGGCCTTGAACTCACAACGCTCCTCCTACCTCAGCCTCCCATGTACTGGGATTAAAGGCATGCACCACCACGCCTGGCTCAATGCTTTTATTTTAATCACACAGTGTATTTTACAAAAACAAAACACATGTCTGTATATTTGTTTAATTTAAAGCTAGATACATAGAAGGCTCATAAAATCTTTATACATATAAATTGCATACCTTTTTTTTTTTTTAAATGAGACAGTCAATACCTTAGGATAAAGGTACCTGAGTAACTGTTAAAATAATTATATGGCATGCGGCCTTCAGCCCATGTTTAGTGTATTCAAATATCTGCTTTCAGATAGTAAGTAGGATTCTACAAACTGAAAAATACATAAGGAGAAAACATAAGGAAAAACAATTAAATTAGATAATACATGACAATCTCATAGTTTCTGTGATTTTGATTAATTTCATGAGTTTTTATAAAAACAATAAAGCCAAATGCTCATGGTATGATTCTCCCTGAGTAACATTTGACATAGTTATCAATTCTGAGATGAAATCTTAGTTACTTAGATCAAAGAAGATATTCAAAGATGTGCAAAATAGTCCAATTACAGAACATATAATTGTTTTAATAGTAGCTAGGTGTCTTAGTTACCTTTCTTCTGGTTGCTGAGACAGAATACCTGACAGCCAAAACTAGAGAAGGAAATATTTATTTCTTACAGTTCTTGGGGTTTCAGTCCACACTCAGCTTGCTGTAGGGCAGGGTGGCAGGGTGGGGCAGTCATTCATGGTGGCACCCAAACAGTGAGACACAAACCCACAAAAGAAGGAACATGCCTTCTTTTTGGCCCTAACACTGTATGTCAGCTCCAACCCTGGGCAGCACTCACATTGCCAATCCCAGCGCTAGACAACAAACCAATCATGAATGCTAGAATCAGTGGTGTACATGCCATGGTTACATGAGACTTGGTGGGGCCACAGGGCCATAACCATAGCACTAGGCTAATGATAATTATCTGATTTATTATTGTTATTATTATTATTATTATTATTATTATTATTTTGGTACCAGGGATCAAACTCTCAACCTCAGACTTGCCATGCAGGCGCTTACACCACTGAGCTAAATCCCCGCCAATTGCCTGATTTAATGGCAGTAAATTCATCACATATTCCAAAAAGTTTAAAAATATTTTTATCAGAGAGGAATGTCCATAGTAACAAATGATGAACTTTGAAGTTTTTAAAGCTCTTTAGTTGGTTATTAAGTATCCAGACTTGGTCATTGTGTTAGTTACTTTTCACTTGTTGCCAAGACAGAATACCTGATGCCCAAAATTAGGGAAGGAAATGTTTATTTCTTACAGTTTCTTGGGAGTTTCAGTCCATACTTAGTTGGCTCCAAGGCAGCATGGCAGGGCCACTGTTCATGGCGGCCACAACCACAACTATGAGGTGTGCTGGTGAGAAAGAAAGAGGGCAGAAGAGGAAGAGAAGGGAAGACCGGCCTCCCTTACATTGTATCTCAGCTCCACCCCTGGGCTGGTGCAGCACTCACATTACCAATCCCAGCACTAGACAACAAACTGATAACAAGCACCAGACTCAGCCCAATTAAAAGTATATGCGGACTTGGGGGTACACATTATCCCCAATATAGTCAGCAAGTTCCTCAACTTACATGATTCCATTATATATTTTATAGTATTATAAAGTTTCTAAGATATTTTGCTTATTTAGACTTCAAGGTAATTGATAATTGTAAGAAGTCCATGTTTTTTGGTTATCTTTATAGAAACTCTCTTGATCCAAGAAAAATTCAGATCGAAATTCTGAACTCAAATTACAGAAACAATGATTAAACTGAATTTAAATTTATTACTGATGTTGGTATGATTTAGCTTCTCTATTTTTCACTATTGTCACAAGGAGTATCTTTTTGTAATATAAAATTAGGTCTCCTTTAACCACTAATATTTAATATATTATACTACTGTTGGGCATTTATTAAGCAAATACATTAATAAACTTTGTAAACATGCGAAAAGAAATTCTTGAATACTCAGTGATTAGTAGGCTCATAAATATTATTTCCTTTCTGTGCTCCCATGCTTTCTCTAAAAATAAAAAATAGCAGTATTTCTTAGGAGCCCTTACTTTCATCCATGGAATGCTCAACTGTGTGTTATATGAACTACTAAGCCTATTAGGTGAGGAAAGAGGACTAGGAATCTGGCAAAGACAAAGCACCTATAGTTCACAGGGTAGACTACCAGAGCAGAAAGAATTTATGAGGCCGAATACTTCTAGGGTCTATAAAATGTCTCCTTTAATTGTTCAGATGAGTACTGATCAGCAGACAAATGTGTTGAAACTACTGGAGGCAGATGAAAGAACCAAGCAAAAAAGTATTATGGTAACAATCTCTGCAACTCAGATAGGGTCATGAATTTTTTCTGTTCTCACCAACCAGATTTGGTAGACTTTATGATTCATAGGGCATGGGGTAGAGGTCTCACATGGGGTTTGCTTCAGTAATGGTGATAATCCTAGAATGCATGTCATTCTAACTCTTCATGAAACTTTATGGAAGCAATGCTTGATAAAATTACTCTAAGTTACTTAACTATTTTGCAGAACAAAACTCAAAACTCATGTGTATATATATATAGGTGTGTGTGTGTGTGTGTGTGTGTGAATAAAAAATATCACATAACATAGTAAAAATCACAATATCTCACCCAATTAAAATTCTTAGACATGCAAAGAATCATGCAAAGCTTGCCAATTATTAGGAGGAAGATTTAGTAATTAGACTTGACCCAGAATTGCCATGGATGAGAGAATTAGTGATGAAGGATACTAAATCAATTGTTATAACTCAAAAATTTAAGAACATAGAGAAAAAATCTTATTGCATCATACAGGGATATGAAAGATAACAATATACCCTAAATCAAACTGTTAGAGTTGAAAACCTCAATTTTTGAGCTAAAAATATATTGGGTATGATTACTAACTTATTAGATATTTTAGAAGCAAACATTATTAAACTTGAAAATAATAAAAAAAGCTATTTGAAAGGGATCTAAGAAAGACAAAACCAAATTTCAATGAGCTGTAAGACAGCTTTATTGACTTTATATATATGAATTTAGAGCCTCTGAAAAAGAACGAGTGGGTTCAGAAAAATCTTCAGAAAATAATGAATGGTAGTTTTTACAAAACAAATCAATAGTTTTAATAAAATAAATAATGCATATTAATTTAAAAATTTGATTAAGACTGCATACCTGCAAATCCCAGATAAACACTATCACAAGTAAGATGGGGAAAAACACACTAAATATGTTCTAATTATACTGCTTAAAGCAAATTACAAGAAAAAAAAATCTGACAAGAAGCCAGAGGAAAGATACAAATGTTAAGAAGAATGCAAAAAGAACAATAGCAGATGTTTCATTGAAAACACAAACAGAAACACTATGGAGTATCTTTAAGGTGCTGAATTGCTGTTCAGATAGAATAGCACAATTAGCAGAAGTGTCTTACAAAAAATGAAGACCTAATAATCTTTTGGAAATGCAAAGCCTAAACATGTTCATCACAACTGACAAGCTCTACCTGCAATGTAGAGGGAAGTCCTTAAAAGAGAGAAATATTTCATGAAAAATTGGATGCACAACCCCAAGGAGCAATGTGCTACGACTTGGATGTACTTTGTTCCCCAAAGCTTCATGCAGTGGTAGATTGGTCCCCAGCATTGCAGTGTTAGGGAGGTGGTGGGCCATTTGAGAAGTGGGCATAGTAGCAAGTTGCAATATTATTCTCTCCATCCATTTCTGGTTTTCTGTTTTATAATTTAATTTCTTGCTTCTGCCCGTACTCTCACCTTGATTCCTTCCTCTAACTAGGACCTCACTGGAGGCAAAATCAATCTGACCAGGTTGGAGTTGTTACTTAAGTTTGAAAAGAATAAAAATCTGATAGATGATAATAATGGATACATAATATCAATATATTTAATCCCACTGAACTCTACATTAAAAATGGTTAAAAATTAGTTAAAATGGTACATTTTATGTTATGCATATTTTACCATGATAAAAGTTTAGAAAATTAAATGAATTATATTCCTATATGCTAACACTAGGAAATAAGAAATACTCAGAGAAAAAAACCAACAAAAGTTAGAAAAGGAAAACTTACATTACCAATTTCAAGATATACTGTAAAACTTCAGTTTTGTAGAAGTCATGTCATTATAGGTAAATAGATTGAAAAACAGAGTAAAGAAATAAACTACAATACATATAATCAGCTGGTTTTTACAGAAGTATGAAGATAATTCTGCAGATACTAGCAGTGCTGAAAAAATTAGTTACCTTTGCAAAAAAGTGTTAAGTTCAATACTTCTCCAGATGTAAGAAGGGACATAATACATTATAGACATAAATGTAAAAACAAAAATTATGAAACTTTTAGAAGAAATCATAAGATAAAATCTTCATGACTTTGAGTTAGACCAAGTGTTTTAAAAATTAGAAAAATATATCACATTTAAATCGCTACATGGAAAGGTGTTAGATATCATCTGTCCCTTGCTAGATGCAAATTAAAACCACATCAAGATGCCATTGTATGCCTATTGTATCACTTAAAATCAAATAGACTGACAATATCAAGTATTGGCAAGAATATGTAGCAACTAGAACTCTCATTCTTTGCTAATTTATCATAATAAAATTACTTTGGAAAATAGTTTCTAAGATTTTTGATCTAATAATAGTTCACCTATCATGAACTTACCCATTGGACTTCATTTTTGAGAAATGAAAGCATATTTCCATTTAAAAATGCACAATACTTCTTATTTTTCAATAAGTTAAAGCTGAAAAGTATTCAAATGACCATCAATATGTGAACAGACATCTGCTGCACAGCTGTACAATGAAATACTATACACTAATGAAAGAGAAGAAACTATTGATACAAAAATATGGATGAATCTTTAAATAATAGTTTTGTTTTAGATCTAAAATTTACCCCCAAAAGTCTCACGTGTCTGGAACATTACTGAAATCTGGGGGTACCATACTCATGAGTGAATTTAGCTACCAATGAGTACAGCTGCTGAATATGCTATTAAGAGTTGGGGTCTGGTTTGACTTGTGTCCCTTGAGGTCATAACCAGAAAAGATGTATTCTTGTCTCCAGTTCCTTTTCTGTCTCTGTTTCCTGGTTTCCACTGGTAGAACAGCTTCCCACTGCCTTGATGACCTTTGACCTTGTCATTTCTACTAGGAGCCAGAGGACTGTGGATTTAAACCACAAGCCAAAATAAACCTTACGTCTTTCAAATTGTAGGTGTGGGATATTTGGTTCTAGCAACAGGAATGGAAAAAATACAATAATTATGCTAGATGAAAGAAACCAGAAGTAAAAGATTACATACAGAATAACTCTGTCTATACAATACTCCAAAAAATGTAAATCGTTCCAAATTGTCAGAAAAGAGATCAATGTTTGTAAATTGATTGTGGGGACAGGAGGACTGAGAAGAAGGCATTACAAAGGACACGTGGGGGTAATAGAGAGTTTTATTAAATTGGTCTATTAACGAGCTTTATTAACCAGATCTGCCACTTTAATCACATGTAAATTAAAACTCAAATGAAGCCAGAGAGTCATAAGGAAAAGAGTTTTGATTCTTATGATATAGAAAAAGGGACTATTCTGTCTTTTCATGGAAGATTTAAAATGTGCATTACTGTACTACATGTTTGAAAAGTCCTGTTGCAAACATTTTGTTTTACTCAAACTAGCATTTCTGAAGTGCTTTTTATAACAAGATCCTTTACCCAACATTTTTTTTCTTTTCACATAATACCTATAATTATCCTCAAATACCAGTACTACACAGATTTGCTTTAGGAAATATTGTTCTGGAGCAGGCAGCAGTGGAATCATGCCTGACTGGAGACTGCAGCTAGAGAATGGAGCCAGGATTATCTGGAGCAAGGTTAGGATGAATAAACCTCTAATTCCATACTAAGGGAAGATTACATGGGAGTCTGTTTGGATATCTCATTGGACCATGATGACAAGTTAGTCCAACCAGACACTAGCAACACAGTTAACTGCAAGATTACAGTATATAAGTTCAACATCCAAGAAAAAGACAGGAATCTGAAAGAAATATTAAAGTGAATAGAAAAACATAGGTGGAAAATAGGTCTGCCTTAAGGTTTTTTTTTTTTTTTTTTTTGGTAGGGGAAAGGTTTCCCTTTAAAGGCTAAACAGAATAAGGTCTGCACAAAGAGTAAAATAACTGTATTTGGAAGAAGACTTAAATAATATTAAAGCATATTATATAAAATTCTATATTTTAAAAGATTATCAGCCAGGCGTGGTGGCGCACGCCTTTAATCCCAGCACTCAGGAGGCTGAGGTAGGAGGAGCATTGTGAGTTCGAGGCTGGCTTGGGCTACAATGTGAGTGCAAGGCCATCCTGTGCTACATAGTGCAACCCTGCCTCAAAAAATAAGGGCTGAGAGCTTGGCTCAGTGGCTTAACTGCCTGTCTGGTAGGTGTGAGGTTGTGAGTTCAATCCCCAGTGCTGCAAAAAGATAACAATAAAAAAAATTACCATTTATCATATATGTTTA
>RJWM01042526.1:0-14315 GCA_004363535.1 Dasyprocta punctata | reverse complement strand
ATTTAATACAGTTTTCTTTTCGTTTGATGTTTTGTTTTGGAGTGTGTGTATGTATGTGTGTGTGTGTGTGATTGTGTTTTCTTAATGATAGGCATTATGACTGAAGTGAGATGGGATCACAATATATTTTTGATTTGCATGTCTTTCATGGTTACAAATGTTGAAAATTTTTTCTTATTCTTATTGGTCATTTGCGTTTCTTATTTTCAACAGTGACTGTGGAATTTACTTGCCCATTGATTGATTGGGTTATTTTATGTTAATGTTTTTAATTTTTTCACATATTCTAGATATTAATCTTCTATTGAAAGAAAAACTGGGAAAGATTTTAAAGTACTGCAGAGATTACACCTTTGCTCTGTTAGCTGTTTCACTTGCTGTACAGAAACTTTTCAAGTGGTCGTGGGCCCATTTGTTGACTTTTTGCTGGTAGTTCTGTGATGTTTTGGTTCTATTCAGGAATTATTTGCCTATGCCTATAATTTCAAGTGTTTTCTCTGTATTTTCACTGAGAAGATCTAAGGTGTTCAGTATCATGGTGAGGTCTTTATCCCATATTTAATTGACTCTAATATAGAGTGAGACATAAGAATCTAGTTTCCGTATATGGATATCCCAGTACTGTTTGTTTAAAAGACTGTTTTCTAATGCATATTTTTGCCACTTTGTAAGAAATCAAATGGTTGTGGTTTCACCAGTTTGTGTCTGTGTCCCCTTATCTGTTCCATTCTTTCATGTTTCTTTCTTAGTTTCTTTGTGTGTTCATCTGTTTGTCTGTTTTATGCCAGTGTCATGCTGTTTTTATTACAATGGCCTTGCGGTGTACTTTGAACCTGGGCATTCTAATACCTCAAGCATTTCTCTTTTTGTTCAGGATTGCTTTCATTCTTCTAGATCTTTGTGCTTCCATATGAATTTTGGGATTGCTTTTCTAGTTTTGGGAAAAATGTTAGTGGAATTTTGATGGTAAATTACATTGAATCTTCAGATTGCTTTTGATAATGTGACATTTAAACATTAATTATGCTGATCCAAGAGAATGAGAGTTCTTTCCATTTACTAGTGTTTTTAATTTCCATTTTCAGAGTTCTTTAGCATTCATTGCAGAGGACTTTCACTTCCTCAGATTCATACCAAGCTGTTGCTTATTTTTTAAGTTATGGTGCATGGAATTCTTTTCCTAATTTCTTTTTCAGCAGCCTCACTACTGGTGTATATCTTGTGTCCTGCTAACCTTCTAATTTCATTTATCAGATCTAAAATTCTTTGGGAGAGTTTTTAGGATCTTCTGGGTAAAGTATTATGTCATCAGCAAATAAGAATAATTTAACTTCTTCCTTTCTTAGTTGAATCATTTTATTGCTTTCTCTGACAAAATTTTTCTGGCTAAAATCTCAAGTACTATCATAAACACTCTTTTCACTCATAATTTTAGAGGAAATACTCTCAATTTTTCCCTATTCACTATGGCACTATTGATGGGTTTGTTTATATGAAGTTCCAATACATAACCCATGTGTATTATTTTGAAGAAAGCTTTTCTATGCCTAATTTTTCAGTATTTTATGAGGAAGAAGTATTCTGTTTTTAAGACTTTTTCCTGCATCTATGGAGATGATAATGTGGTATGTGATGTCTTACATTTTATTGATTTAAACATGTAGAGCCATTCTTGCATTCCTGTGAAGATACCAATGTGGTACAGTGTAGAGCTTTTTAATGTGTTGTTGAATTATGTTTGCAAAAATCTTATTGAGGATTATGTATTCATCAAGGATATTAATCAGTAGTTTTACTTTTTGTTTGAATCCTTGTCCAGTTTTGATATCAGGTTGACACTAGCATCATGAAATGACTTTTGAAGCATTCAATTGCTTTCTGTATTCATTTAGAAGCTTGGGGAGTATTGGTGTTAGCTGTTCTTTAAAGGTCTCATAAGTTTCAGCATCAAATACATTCTATTTGGATGCTTCCTTTTGGGGGTATTTTATTACTTCTTGAATATCAGTTCTTGTAATTGATGTTTCATTTTTATATAACTTCTTCTTTCAATTGTGGTAGGTCATATGTGAGTAGAAACTTATGTATTTCTTCTGAAATTTCTAAACTACTGAATATAAATCTCCAAATAATTTCTAATAATCTCCTGGGTTTCACTGGTGTCTTCTCCCATTTCATCTCTAGTTGTATATATTTAGCTCTCAGCTGTCTTTCTTTTTGTTAACTTGGCTAAAGGTTTATCAATCTCGTTTATCTTTGTAAAGAAAAAACTGATTCATCGGTCTTTTTATTGTTATTTTAGTCTCTATTTCAATAGCTTTAGCTCTGGTCTTTGTGATTTCTATCCTTTTCATGGTTTGAGGTTTTATGTTTCATGTTTTTCTAGGACCTTGAGATGGCTCATTAAATTATTTGGGATTACTCTCTTTTCATTAGAAATAATATAGGTATTATAGAAACTTCCCTTTTAGAACTGCTTTGTCTCAGATTCTCACATACTGTGTTTCCATTATTGTTTGATTCTTACAACTTTTTAATTCCTCTATTATTTGTTGAATGACTCACTTGTCTTTCAAAATTGTCTCATTCAATTTCCCTTTATCGTGTTAGTTAATATTTCTATTGAACACCACTGAAAAGAGAGGACGTGTTGTATTGCACTTAAATCTAATAAAAAATTTTCAGGTTTCTCCAAATTAGGTGTGATATTAGCTAAGGGGTTTTATGTGGATATATGTTATCAAATTAATGAATTTCTTTAACGATTTGTATTTTACTGAGAGATTTTCCTTAATTTTGTTAGTGAATATGAATAACACAGAATAATAATTTTCTTTTGTGTTTATTGGTATATTTGCATATTTTATTTATTTTCATAGACTTATTAGATCTCTTTTGATTCCTGATATCTTAAAATTTCCTTCTACTAACTTGTCCTCTCCTTCATATAAAAGAAATGTGCAATATTTAACTTTATTTTGCTCAGCATGATGCTTTGCATTTCCTTGCATTTCCCTGGAAATGACATGATTTTCTTCTTCCTTATGGGTAAATACGGTTCCATGGAGTATAGACAGCAGATGTTCTTTATCCAGTCACCTGTTTATGGAATTCAAAGATGTCTCCACAGCTTGCCTACTATGACTTGTGCCAAAATAAACATGGGTATAGAGATTGACTATAGTATGCTGTCTTTAAAATGTTCAGGAGTATACTGAGAGATGGTATAGTTGTAGTTCTATTTTTAGTTTCTTGAGGCATATCCATACTAACTTACATAGTAGTTATGCTACTTTACATTCCCACTAATATTGTAGAAGTCTTTGTTTTCCTTCATGTTCTTGCCAGCATTTAATACGGTTTTCTTTTTGTGTGGTGTTTTGTTTTGGAGTATGGGTGTGGGTGTGTGTCTGTGATTGTGTGTTCTTAATGATAGGCATTATGACTGAAGTGAGATGAGATCACAATATATTGTTGATTTGCATGTCTTTCATGGTTAAAAATGTTGAAAAATTTTTCATATGCGTATTGGCCATTTGTGTTTCTTATTTTCAAATATGTCTGTGGAATTTATGTGCCCATTGATTGATTGGTTTATTTTATGTTAATGTTTTTAGTTTTTTCACATATTCTAGATATTAATCTTCTATTGAAAGAAAAACTGGGAAAGATTTTAAAGTACTGCAGAGATTACACCTTTGCTCTGTTAGCTGTTTCACTTGCTGTACAGAAACTTTTCAAGTGGTCATGGGCCCATTTGTTGACGTTTTGCTGGTAGTTCTGTGATGTTTTGGTTCTATTCAGGAATTATTTGCCTATGCCTATAACTTCAAGTGTTTTCTCTGTATTTTCACTGAGAAGATTTAAGGTGTTCAGTCTCATGGTGAGGTCTTTACCCCATTTTTAATTGACTCTAATATAGAGTCAGACATAAGATTCTAGTTTCCGTATATGGATATCCCAGTATTGTTTGTTTAAAAGACGGTTTTCTAATGCATATTTTTGCTACCTTATAAGAAATCAAGTGGTTTTGGTTTAAACCAGTTTGTGTCTGTGTTCCCTTATCTATTCCATTGTTTCATATGCTTCTTTCTTAGTTTCTTTATGTGTTCATTTGTTTGTTTGTTTTATGCCAGTGTCATGCTGTTTTTATTGCAGTAGCCTTGTGGTGTACTTTGAACCTGGACATTGTAATACCTCTGGCATTTCCCTTTTTGTTCAGGATTGCTTTGGTTATTCTAGATCTTTGTGCTTCCATATGAATTTTAGGATTGCTTTTCTAGCTTTGTGAAACATGTTAGTGGAATTTTGATGGTAAATTGCATTGAATCTTCAGATTGCTTTTGATAATGCGACATTAATTATGGGGATCCAAGACATGGGAGTTCTTTCCATTTTCTAGTGTTTTTAATTTCCGTTTTCAGTGTTCTGTAGCATTCATTACAGAGCACTTTCACTTCCTCAGGCTTATGCCAAGCTATTGCTTATTTTTGAAGTTATGGTGCATGGAATTGTTTTCCTGATTTCTTTTTCAGCAGCCTCATTATTGGTGTACATCCTGTTTCCTGCCAACCTTCTAATTTTGTTTATCAAATCTAAAAGTCTTTGGGAGAGTTTTTAGGATCTTCTGGGTAAATATTATGTCATCGGCAAATAAGAATAATTTAACTTCTTCGTTTCTTAGTTGAATCTTTTTGATTGCTTTCTCTGACCAAAATTTTCTGGCTAAAATCTCAACTACTATCATAAGCACTGTTTTCTCTCATAATTTTAGAGGAAATACTCTCAATTTTTCCCTATTCACTATGACACTATTGATGGGTTTGTCTATATAAGGTTCCAATACCTAACCCATGTGTATTATTTTGAAGAAAGCTTTTTTATGCCTATTTTTTCAATATTTTATAAAGAAGAAGTGTTGTGTTTTTAAGGATTTTTCCTGAATCTATGGAGATGATAATGTGTATGTGATAGGTTACATTTTACTGATTTAAGTATGTAGAGCCATTCTTACATTCCTGTGAAGATACAAATGTGGCATAGTGTAGAGCTATTTTTTTTTATGAGAGAAAAAAATAGACATATACAACAAAGACAAAAAGGAAAAGAGACAAACAAACGACTACAGTAAATGCACAACAGTAACATTACAGGTTTACAAAACAGGATAGAAATTTGACAATGGTTGCAATATTGCGTATCATTATCTTCAACACAGTTGTTTACATTAATAGATATTGGCATGTAAAACTGATCTAATCATATGAGTATTAATTGTTCTTTATCAATAACGAATACATTCAGCAGTGTGCTCATTTTAGTTATCTTACATATACATATATACAGATTTATATCTTTCCCTTTTCCCTTCTCTCTTTCCCCATTTTCCCTTCCCAATTACTCTTGTTCTTTGAGCTGTTTTCACCCTTACCTAGTATTTATTATAGATTTTGTGTCATATATATTTTTTTAGTTTCTTACACTAGGGAGACAATACAGTATTTACACATGTGGGTTTGATTTATCTCACTTATGAGTATGGTCTCAAGTCATGACAATTTACATATAGAAGTCTCAATGCAATCTTTCTTAATAGCTGAGTAGTACTCCATTGTATAAAAACACCACATCTTTTTTATCATTCTTTGATTGATGGGCACTTGGGCTGTTTCCAAGACCCAAATTGGGTTGCTATAAACATGGGCACACAGATATCACTGTGGTATGATGTTTTCAATTCTTCTGGGAAATGCTGAGAAGTGGGATAGCTGGGCTGAATGGGATCTCTAATCCTAGCTTCTTGAGGAATCTCCACACTGACTTCCACAGTGGTTGCACCAGTCTACACTCTCACCAACAGTGGAGAAGAGTTCCTTTTTCTCCACAGGCCCTCCAATATTTGTTGTTGCTTGACGTTTTTAATCTTCGCCATTCTTTCTGGGGTGAGATGGAATCTCAGGGTTGTTTTAATTTGCATTTCCCGAATGACCATTGATGTTGAACATTTTTTCATATATTTATTTGCTATTTGTATTTTTTTCTCTGAGAAGTGTGTATTCATCTCAGATGCCCATTTTTGAATTCGGTCCTTGAAGTTTAGGGGCCTAATTTCTTTTAATTCTTTATACGTTTTAGATAGCAGTCCTTTGTCTGATGAACAATTGGCTAAGATATTTTCCCAGTTCATGGGTTTTCTTTTCACTCTGTTGGAGATTTCCTTTGACATGCAAAAACTTTTTAGTAAGATGAGATCCCAGTTGTTGATTCTGGGAAGTGTTTCCCGTGCAATTTGATTTTTGTTCATGAACTCTCTGCCTACTCCTATGTCATAAATATTTTTACCTACTCTGTCTTCTAGCAAGTTTAGTGTGTCTGTTTAATATTCAGATCTTTGATCCCTTTTGACTTTATTTTAGTGCATGGTGATAGACATGGATCTAGTTTTAGTTTACGGCATATAGAAAGCCAGTTTTTCCAGCACCATTTGTTAAAGAGGCTATCTTTCTTCCAATGTACACGTTTGGACCCTTTGTCGAAGATGAGGTGACTAAGTGTGATTGTAGTTGTGGCTGTATCTTCTAATCTATTCCACTGATCTTCAGGTCTGTTTTGATTCTAGTACCATGCTGATTTTACCACAGTAGCTTTGTAGTAAAGTTTGAAGTCGGGGATTGTGATGCCTCCTGCCTTCCCTTTGTTGCCCAGAATTGCCTTTGCTATTCTAGGTCTTTTCTGGTTCCAGATGAATTTCAGGAATGCTTTCTCTAGCTCTGTGAGGTAGGCAAGTGGTATTTTGATGGGGATTGCATTAAATCTGTATAATAATTTTTGGGATAATGGCCATTTTCACAATGTTAGTTCTTCCTATCCATGAACAAGGAATATCTTTCCATTTTCTGAGATCTTCGATTTCCTTCTTTAGAGTAATGTAATTTTCACTGTATAGATCTGTTACTTCCTTTGTTAGATTAATTCCTAACTATTTCAATTTTCTGGATGTTATAGTGAAGGATGTGGTTTCCCTTATTTCTCTCTCAGTGACTTTGTTGTTTGTGTACAGGAATGCTATTGATTTTTGAGTGTTCACCTTGTATCCAGCTACATTATTGAATTTGGTTATTACTCCTAGAAGTCTTCTAATGGATTTTTGGGGGTCTTCTATGTAGAGTATCATATCATCTGCAAATAATCATAATTTCACTTCTTCCTTTCCTATCCTTATCCTCTTTATTTCTTTCTCTTGTCTAATTGCTCTGGCTAATATTTCCAGAACTATATTGAATAGGAGTGGTGATAATGGACATCCTTGTCTTGGTCCTGATTTTAGGTTGAAAATTTTCAGTTTTTGTTCATTTAGTAAGATGTTGGCTATTGGTTTATGGTATATGGCTTTTATCAGGTTGAGGAAGAGATCCTCTATTCCAATTTTCTGTAGGGTTTTTATCATGAATGGGTGTTGGATTATCTCAAAATCTTTTTCTGCATCTATTGAGATGATCATGTGATTCTTGTCCTTTGCCCTGTTGATATGGTGTATTACATTTATTGATTTACATATCCCTGCATTCCTGGGATGAATGCCATTTGATCATGGTGTATAATCTTTCTGATAACCTGCTGTATTCTATTTGCCAGTATTTTATTGAGGATATTTGCATCTATGTTCATTAGGGAGATTGGCCTGTAATTTTCTTTTTTGGTTGGGTCTTTCTCTGGTTTTGGTACTAGGGTTATCCTTTTTTCCAGGAATGACTTAGGGAGACTTACTTTCCTTTCAATTACATTGAAGAGTTTGAGGAGTGTTGGCATTAAGTCTTCCCTAAATTTCTGGTAGAATTCAGCAGTGAATCCATCAGGGCCCGGGCTTTTCTTTGTTGGTGGTGTCTTAATTACATTTACAATTTCATTAGCTGAATTGGGTTATTCAGCAGCTTTACATCATCTTGATTCAGCTTTGGTAATTCATAGGTTTCTAGGAATCTGTCTGTTTATTCTGTGTTACCGAATCTATGTGAGTAAAGATTTTTGAAGCAGGTGTTGATGATCTTCTGTATTTCCACAGGGTCTGTAGTGATTTTACCTTTTTCATTTCTTATTATATGAATCTGAGTTTTTTCTTTCCTCTTTTTGATAATGTTGGCTAAGGGTTCATCAATTTTATTTACTCTTTCAAAGAACCAACTCTTCAAATCATTAATTCTTTGTATTGTTTTTTTGTTTGTTTGTTTCAATTGCATTGATTTCTGCTCTAATCTTCATAATTTCCTCCCTTCTCTGGGCTTTTGATTTGACGTGCTCTTCTTTTTCTAGAAACTTGAGGTGCAGCATTAGGTTGTTCATGTGTGTTCTTTCTATTTTTCTTATGTGAGAGCTTAGTGCTATAAATTTCCCTCTGAGGACTGCTTTCATTGTGTCCCACAGGTTCCGGTAATTTGTATTTGCATTTTCATTCAATTGTAGATATTGTTTAATTTGTTCTTTCACTTCTTCTGTGACCCATTGGTTATTTAGGAGAGTATTATTTAATTTCCATGTGTTTATGCGGTTACTGTAGGTTTTTTTGTCATTCATTTCCAATTTTACTGCGTTATGGTTAGATA
Organism: Dasyprocta punctata; assembly: GCA_004363535.1. Lineage (NCBI taxonomy): Eukaryota > Metazoa > Chordata > Mammalia > Rodentia > Dasyproctidae > Dasyprocta > Dasyprocta punctata. Next base: position 5,715 of record RJWM01042526.1, on the reverse strand, counting down.
ATAAGCATGGAATTATGTCAGTTCCTTTGCATTTACTTAAGCATGTTTTCTGGACCAGTATATGATCTATTTTAGAGAATGACACATGTGCAGCTGAGAAGAATGTGTATTCTGATGTTGATGGGTGGAACACTTTGTACACATCTACTAGGTCCATTTGTTCACAAGTTTGATTCAGTTCTGTTATTTCTTTGCTGATTTTTTGTTTTGTTGATCTGTCTCTCTGTGACAATGGGGTGTTAAGGTCCCCTGTTATAACTGTGTTATTGTTTATTTGGTTTTTCATGTCTATTAAGAATTATCTTACATAGTTGGGTGCTCACATATTCGATGCATATGTATTTATGATTGTAATCTCTTCCTCTTGAAGTTTTCCCCTAACAAGTATGCAGTGACCTTCTTTATCTCTTTTGATAATTTTTGGTTTGAAGTTCATAATGTCTGCAAGCATAATAGCTACCCCTGTTTTTTTCTGGGTTCCTGTTGCATGGAGTATTATTTTCCAACCTTTGATTTTTAGTACGTGAATTTCCTTTTGAGTGAAATGTGTTTCTTGTACACAACATCTTGTTGGGGTTTTTTTCTTAACCCACTGTGCTACTCTGTTTCTTTTTATTGGTGAGTTGAGACCATTTGCATTGATTGATATAACTGATATGTACTGGCTCATCGCTGTCATGATATCTTTCTGTTGATGGTTTTCTACATTTTCTGTTTAATTATTTGCCCTGCTTTGTGGTTTCGTTTGGTTGTTGTTCTTAAGATTGTGTCTGTCTTTGTCTCTTTCTAGAGTGTCTTTCAGTACTCTTTGTAGTGTTGGTTTGGTGGCCATAAATTTCTTCAGTTGTTCTTGGTCATGAAACTACCTTATTTCTGCATCGATTTTTAAGGATAGTTTTGCAGGGTACAACAATCTGGGTTGAAAGTTGTTTTCTTTCAGGATTTGAAATACTTCATTCCAACCTTTTCTTAACTTAAAAGTTTGTGTTGAGAAGTCTGCCATAATTCTAAGCTTTCATTCATAGGTGATCTGTTTGTTTTTCTTACAGCTTTTAGTATTTTGTTCTTGTGCTGTATTTCTGATACCCTTAATATTATATGTCTGGGTGAGGATTCACTTTGGTTATGGTTAATTGGGGTTCTGTATGCCTCAGTTACCTGTATTTCAGATTCTCTTCCCATGTTTGGAAAGTTTTCTGCTATTATTTCTGTGAATAGTCTTCGCAGGTCGTTAGTATTGACCCCTGCTTTTTCATTTATGCCTATTAATCCTATGTTGTTACTCTTGGCCTCATCTTGCAGCTGTTGAATTGTTGTTACTTGGTTCCTTACTATTTTTAAGAGATGTTTTCTTTCGTGGCCATGATCTCCCATGCTGTCTTCAAGATCTGAGATTCCATCTTCAGCTTCATTCAATGGGTTTTTCAAACTTTCCATGGAGTTTTTCATTTCCTGCATTTCTCTTTGCATCTGTTTCATGCATTCTCTTTGTGTCTTATATTGTTCGTTCAAAGTTGCAATCATTTTCTTAAGTTCTTCTGTTTTTTTATCTTACTCTTCTTTAGATACACACAACATTTCTTTAATAATGATTCTCATTTCATTTTTTAGCTGAGAGAATATTTCTGATTTGAGTTTCTCTATAGCTTCATCAAGCTGTTTCTTTACTGCATTTCCTATCATTTCAGAAAGTTCAGTTGTGTGTCTCCCACTGTGTTCCATTTCAGTGTCTCTTGGGTTTGTTCTCAGTGGGCTGGGGGATTGAGACTGCCTCTTGGTCTTTCATTTTGTCATTTTCTTCTAGAACCTGTGTGGCTCTGTGTCTTGTGAGGCTGACTGGGTGTTTCCCTTGTGGGTCGCACTGGTTCACATGATTGGGTAGAGCTGGATCCCATGTGCAGCTGTGTGGGTGGAGGCTTCACCATTCTGGGTCAGTGCCAAGGCCTCCTGGTCCCAGGCTGTTAGGCGGAGCATACCCTGAGTGTGGCACCGCCACCCAGACCCTGAGTCTGCCTGCAAGGAGTTCAGTGCCTCTGGCATGCCACTAAGACTGGGCGAGCCCCAGGCCTACAGTGCCAGGGCCTTGCTCCTGGCTGGGCATAGCCACAGCTTGTAGGGCCTGGGTTGCAGGCCACTGCACTGAAGAATGGAGCTCACCTTTGCCCTGAGCTCTGGTGGGGAGAGCCCAAGCTCTTGAAGGCCCTGTAGCTGTGCTGGTCAGTCCCTGATGAGCAGCTCTGCGGTCCTGGCCTGGGCTGAGCTCAGTTCCTCTGTGTTCTGCGAGGCTGGTCAGGTGTTCCCCTGGTGGTTTGCACTGAGTCGTGGAACCAGGTAGAGTTGGATCCTGTGCGCAGCTAGTGAGTGCACCCTCCCAGACAGTGCAGGTGGAGGCTCCGCCTCACTGGGTGGGGCCAAGGCCTCCCAGTCCCTGGGAGCTAGGCAGAGCGTACCCTGGAGTGTAGTGCCACCCGGACCCTGAGTCTGGCTGCAAGGATTTCAGCGCCTCTGGTGTGCCAGGCAAGCCTTGGTGAGTCCCAGGCCTACAGTTGAGATTTTTAACGTGTTGTTAAATTATGTTTGCAAAAATCTTATTGAGCATTATGTATTCATCAAGGATATTAATCAGTAGTTTTACTTTTCGGTTGAGTCCTTATGCAGTTTTGATATCAGGTTGACACTAGTATCATGAAATGAATTTTGAAGCATTCAATTGTTTTCTGTATTCATCTAGAAGTTTGGGGGGTATTAGTGTCAGCTGTTCTTCAAAGGTCTGATAAATTTCAGCATCAAATACATTCTATCTAGATGTTTCCTTTTGGAGGGATTGCATTACTTCTTGAATATCAGTGCTTGTAATTGATCTGTTTCATTTTTATATAACTTCTTGGTTCAATATTGGTAGGTCGTATGTAAGTGGAAATTTATGTATTTCTTCTGAAATTTCTAAACTATTGAATATAAATTTCAAAATAATTTCTAATAATCTCCTGGGTTTCAGTGGTGTCTTCTGCAGTATCTCCCATTTCATCTCTAGTTTTATATATTTAAGTGTCAGGTGTCTTTCTTTTTGTTAACTTGGAAAGGTTTATCAATCTTGTTTATCTTTGTAAAGAAAAAACTGATTCATTGGCCTTTTGTATTGTTATTTTAGTCTCTATTTGAATAGCTTTAGCTCTGGTCTTTGTGATTTCTAACCTTTTCTTGTTTGAAGTTTTACCTTTCACACGTTTCTAGGATGTTGAGATGGCTCCGTACATTATTTGGGATCACTCTCTTTTCTAATATAGGTATTATAGAAACTTCCCTTTTAGAACTGCTTTGTCTCACATTCTCACATGCTGTGCTTCCATTATTGTTTGATTCTTACAACTTTATAATTCCTCTATTATTTATTGAATGACTCATTTGTCTTTCACAATTGTCTCATTCAATTTCCCTGTGCTTGTGTGACTTCTATGACTGCTTTTTCCCTTGATTCCTAGTGCACTAATACATTTTATTTCACAATCAAGAAGGATTAAATGGTACAAATATGCTTTCAACATGCACTTCAAACTGTTTTCTTCGATACCATTTCTATTTCCTCTTCTAATCTGTTCTTTAAAATAATTTCCCATTTTCCTAATATGTTAAGGGTTTTCCTGACTCTCAATATCTTGTTTAGCAGAAAAACAGTGCATGGTAGAATTAGTGTGTAGCATGAGCTCGCTTTTACAAATAACCATATATAACTCTTTACATATATCATTTGTGGTGGTAAATTACAAACTTCTATGTGTAAATATAACAAATGTGCAGTCACACACTAATACATTAAATTAAAAATACATGGCATGGCAGGTTTTCAGGGGAGATGAACACAGAAAGAATCATGATAGATTTAATTTCTCACTTGTGTGACTCAAAATAGAGAAAAGGGGAAAAGATAACTAGGACTATCTTGTCTTAGTTGTTCAGTTGCACATATTCAGGAAGTGAAATGAAGTGAAATGACTTCATTAAAGGCCAAGACATCAAACTGGCATCACATTTATGCTGACAGTAAAACAATGTTTGGGCAGTATGAAAATCATAGAACCTGGTGAGGTTTTCATGGTCTGTTGTTCTTGTTTGAAGAGAGGAGAATAACATAACACAAGATTGCAACATACAAGCATACATTCATACATAGCTCTAAGTTACAAACATAAAGTAAAAGATTATTCTATTTATATTATGTTCACAAAAACACCAAAAGAGGGCATGAATTCAAACTCCAATTGTCTTGCCTCTTGCTATGATTTATGGTCTTGTAGCACACTCAGTCTCATGTAATCATGACATGGACACAGCTGATTCTGGCATTTGTGATTGGTTTGTTGTCTAGTGCTGGGACTGGCAATGTGAGTGCTGCACCCACCCAAGGGTGAAGCTGACATGCAGTGTAAGGGCAAGAAGGAGGCATGTTTTCTGTCTCCCAAGGTTCACTTTACTATTTGCCAAGGCCATGAATGGCAGACACACAAAGCCACACTGCCTTGGAGCCAACTGAGTATGGACTGAAACCCCCAAGAACTGTAAGAAGTAAACCTTTCCTACCATAATTTTAGGCATCAGGTGTTTTGTCTCAGGGACGCTCATGGAAAAGTAGCAAAGACACCTCTCTGTTGATGATTCTCACAATATTTCCCTCCACTTTGGAGCTACTGCCAAACATACTATATGGTGCATACAAATTTCTTATAACACCAAGTGACACTCAAGAACTTTTTTATCATTTCCTTCTGGTTCTCTGTTCTTATCATATCATTGTGAGTATCAACTAGCATTTATAAATTCCGTTTTCTTTCTTTTCACATATGAGTTATGCAATAAAGGACATTATAGACAATAAGTCTGCAACTCATAATAATTTTTATTTGTAACATGCAAGGAAAAGGGTGACGAATTATCATTTTGTTCTTTTATACTAAAAAGACACTAATCATTCCACACTGGATAAGATTTAGCACTGTACCTCTCAACACAAGCATTACAGAACATAGGGAATAGCAGATATATTTAGGATGTGACATGAAGAACTCTCCAAAATGGAGGGAAGGCATTCTGTCAATCTAGAAGGAATGGGGGGATTTAAGAAGAGATATTGAGAAAACCATCACTGATGGGGGAAGGATGCAGATGATGCAGGAAAGGAGGAGATTAGAAGGCAATAGCATAGAACAGGCAAACAAGGTCTTCTTCAGACAGGAATAAAGCAGAGCTTGTATGGTGGTGGGACAGAAGCAAATCCATTGGCAATTGGGGTGGTATCAAGGTGCTTCGGGTCAACCACTGATTTCAGGTTAAAGTGTTGTAAAATGGATGTTAGGAATATAAACAACTCCATGCGTGCCAGGCCTTCTCCCAAACACATCCGCTTTCCTGAAAATGACAAACAGAGAAGATACCCATTCCATGTTTGAAACTATGACTATAAGAAGCACAATGTTTGTTACAGGCACAATGAGAATATGCAGAACTATTTGATGGATAACAGGATGGATGGGCAGATAGATGAATGGGTGTATAGGTAATAGATGTACAAGTGCTCTCCACATTTGACCTTACAAAGATCTAATTCAAAAATATTTGTTGAGTATCACCTTTAAACCAAGAACCTCAATAACTATTCCTACATCATAGGAGCTCTTTAGATGATTCAGGTTTTCATCTACATTTTTCTAGAAACACACA
>RJWM01042525.1:0-14253 GCA_004363535.1 Dasyprocta punctata | reverse complement strand
TGTTTATTATGAATAGAGCCTGGGCATGGTAGAGTCATTCCTCATTCCTGTGACTAGGTGGTTAAATGAATTGGTCACTAAATTAGGAATTGTATTTAGTATGTACACTATAATATTCAGAATAAAGGTCAAAGGAAACTCCAACTTGATGACTTTGCTTTTCTTTGCATAATTCTTACATATAATACTATAATGTAAAACAGAACACAAAATTACAGTACTGTATGGTACAGTACAATCTGCACAACTTACAGTGCTGTACTACAGAAGAAGTCATAGAGCACAGAGCCTCTCACATTCCTGTGACATCAGTGCCATAAATTGTAAGTCCAAACAGCATGCCTTGGTCATAATTTGAACAATTGTTACACAGATAGGTCATTACCCTAGGAATATCTGTGCACACACCCTGCATATGGTGTTCAGGATCAATCACAATTGCATTTCTTTTAAGAGAAGAAAACAGAGTGGTCCATAGTATAGATATATTAGGTGTGGGGAAGTAAGCATATATGCATGCAGGAGCGAGCTAAATAGATGTGACTCACTGAAGCAAAGAAAGCAGTTTTAATGAAAAATTTGAGCTACTCCAGGGTTTTTATCTACAGATTTTGTTTTAACATTTTTTGGTATTGCATCTATATAATATGCAGTTTGTTTTAATCTCTTTTTATCAATCAAAATTGAAAGACTATTCTTTATTGTTCCCAATTTACATTACAATTTTAAATCTCTAACTTTTAATGTGTCTATTGTGTGCTAATCAAAATGTCCTCTGATGAATAAATACAATTCAACAAGTAAACAAATGCTTTTGCTATAGCTTCTGAGAGTATAGCTAGTGTGTGTCATAAATCCCCATAACAAACTGTCATGCTAAAAACCAGATGTGGCTAGAAAAATCTTTCTAAAGCCACCACTAAACTGCATGGCTCTTCCCAAATGAATCCTTTGAAAAATAATCTAAAAAGGAAATACAGACCATAGTGAAAGGAGTTGACTTCTGATAACTGCTTCTGTCTTGCACTATGCAGAAGCACTTCATTTAACAGAAATTTATAGCCAATTTCCCCCAGAAATTCCTTAACTTTGTTTCCTCCATCTTTAGTAATCAACATCACACAGTAGTATGAAAGGTATCAAAAGACATTTTAGAAACTGATTGATGATTTTCAAGTAAGAATGACTACTACACATGGAGCAATTAGCATATTATTTGGAGGAAACCTAGATTTATGTTTAAGATGATATCTGCTTTACTTTACCAGACTTCTCATTTTCATAAAGAAATTTCAATTCAGTTCTAAGATGAAATAAAATTTTGCATGAGATTGAATCTCCTTTTTAAAAGACAAGAAAAAATTTTGATAAACAATTAGAGCTTTTTTTGCCCAAACTATTTTATTTTGTAATTAATTTTATATGCAATAAATATTAAGTAAGATTTTCTTTAAGACAGATTCACTAAAAATCTGAAAAATGACTGGTATAAGAACAACATTAAAAACGCTATAGGTGATAGCAAGACAGCATAAAACAACAAAGTACCTGTGATATCAGCAAAGGCTTGGTAAGGCTTACAAAAAAGTAATTGAACAATTTGAAGTTTTGAAATGGAAAGCAATACTTTCAAATTTATTTGTACAATCCAATTCCTTAAGCAATACATTTCCCGTAAATTTTCAGCTTTTTCCATTATCATCCTAATTGTGATTGAAGATGTGCGGTATAGTAGAAAGAGAAGCAGTCAAAGAACCAAGGTCTCTACTCTCTGAATATTACTGAATATTTATCAAGCCTAATTCTGCCATCCACTATGAAACTTCCAATAAGTCACAGCATCTTAAGGTCTCCTCCTCTCAGACAATCCTTTCAAAAGGATCCCTTTCAAAGCCTATTGATGAATGGAAGGACTGGAACTGTACAGTTAACTTTGCCTCTTTGAGACTTTCAAAGCTTCTGTGAGGGTGGAGATATTGAGTTTAGTAAGATGATAAATGATTTTTATAGCAATAAAGATAAAGGACTTTTCTTCTCCAACTCCTGCACAGCTTTTCAACTTGGACAGTTCTACTATTTATATATTTTGAAGTTTTATAAGATCAAAGTACCTGGTAATTAAATTTAAAAGCCTTGGGTTAGATCTTTCCACAAATCTTAACCAATATTTAAAAATGGAGCATGCTCTATACATTCCTTTTCTAATTTTATATTATTTTTAACTACTAAATACAACAAAACATGTGTTCTATTGGAGTAATTAGGGTAAAATGCTTTACAAGTTTGATGATACATATACCTATCCTTAAAATTTGTCGGTTTACTTCTTATAGAAATAAGTGCTATAGATACCATACAACTGCTTTCCATTTGAGCATGACAATTTATTCCTAAAAATGACTTCAGAACTGCCCACTTAAATACACTCACCAGTAAAATTAGACATGAGATGGATTCAGTTGACGCCAAAGTTTATTTATTTTTTCTCTTATTTTTCATGTAGAGTAAAAAAGAATTTCTTATTCAAAGTCCTGCCATTAGTAAAATGAAAACAATTGAAACAGATTGGAATGTACTTTACAGAGGTTTCGTGAAAGAAAAGAAAATGTAGCTTGGTATATCTGCAGAGCAAATCTATTTAAACTCAAGAGGGCACTTGTCTCTTTTTCCCTGAGGCAATACTGTCCAATACTGAATAAAATACCATATAGCAATTACAGTCATATTAAAATGACAAAATTTAGCTTCTTTTAGGGGACTAGAGTATGAAAGAAAAAAAGATTAAAGAATACAGGGAAACACAAAGCAAAGCAATTAAGTACTCAGTGTGAACACAGGAAGATTTAAAAGCACATTAAAGAATCTGAATATAGGTTTTATCATCATTTATGGCAGGAATTTAGGAGAATAGCAAGATTTTGATTTCAGTTTAACCTTGGCATGAATAAGACTATTCTAATTAAAATGTATCTGTGAAATGTAATTATTTAATAAAGGTCTCAAATATTTTCTTAGTAGTCTTTATTTAGACAGTTTCAAAATTGCAGATTTGCATGGTCTGAATATTTATGTTTCCCAAAATGTATATGTTTAATTTTAAACCCCAAGGTGACAATATTAGGAAGCTGAACATTTTGGAGGTGATCAGATCATTATGTTAAGGCTCTCATGAAAAAAATAAGTGCCCTTATAAAAGTATCCAGGGAAGCATGTTCACTTTTTCTGCTAAATAAAGTTACAATGAGAAGATAGGCATCAAGGAAGCTGCCCTCACCAGACATATAACTTGCTATTTAACGTTAGACTTTTCAACCTAAAGAACCATGAAGGAGAAATGTCTATTGTTTACAAACTTCACAGTTTGTAGGGATTTTTTTATAGAAACCTGAACAGACTAAGACACAGGAAAAAGATGGCACAAATGACCAAAGTATACCTCAGTACAGATTGGATGTACATTACCTCCCATGGGTTAGCATGTTGGAGACTTGGTTCTTGGTATGGTAGTTTTGAGGTGTTAGGACCTTTAAAAGGTGGAGCATACTAGAATGTCAGTGTGGACCTTGTGTTCTGGAAGGACTAAGGTTATTCTCACGTGACTGTGAAACTAGTGCTCTGAAGAATGTTTCTACACAAGAAGCAAACTTGACTCCGCCCCTCCTTCTTTTTTTTTTTGTTGTTGTTGTTGTTGGTATCAAGGATCAAACTCACAATCTCATGCCTGCCAAACAGGCACTTAAGCCACTGAGCAAAGCCACTGAGCCAAACTCCTGGCCCTACTTTTTTTGAGGCAGGGTCACTCTATGTAGTTCAGGCCAGCCTTGCTCACATTGTAGCCCAAGCCAGTCTTGAACTCACAATGTTCCACCTACCTCAGCCTCCCTAGTGCTGGGATTAAAGGTGTGCACCACCACTCCCAGCACCCTCCCATTCTCCTACCTGTTTTATAATGTGATTTCTCCCATCTGCACATGGTTCCTGTGGAATGTTAGCAATGAGAGCTTCAACAGAGCCAAGCTGATGCCAACACAATGACTTTGATTACTCAGAATGGTGCAGTAAGTAAACTTGTTTTATTAAAAAGCTATCTAGTTTCAGGCATTTCATTACACTAATGAGAAATGACTCATGCAGAAAACTTTTAGTGACAGTTGGCTCATGACTGTAATTCTACCTAAAATGTAAAGATTAAAAAAAATAATAATTAAAAAAACCTGGGTCAAAAAAAAACTGGACCAGAAGCAGAGATTTGAGGAAATTGGTGGAACAGACTTGAAAAGCTCTAGAATATTCTCAGTTCATGAATAATTCTAGCGAGGGCTTAACCAATGACAGTAGGAAACATCTCAAATGAATACGAGGTTTCTGTTGGAGAGAAAGCCATCCTAGTTATACTGTACTTAGCTACACTATGTCTATGCCTTGGAGCTTTATGCAGGGCTGAATTTCAAAATGATGAAAAACTTGCATGAGAAGTTTTTTTTTAAAAGAATAGAAAAGACTATGTAGGCCAAAGCAAGTAAAATTTTATAAGCAAGCATTGTGTCACTATTAAGCTATAGGTTCCAACTGTAACTAATTTTAATCCAATACTGTAATAATCTTTTCAGCTTCCTGCCCTTGCTTATCTGGTAAATTCCCTTTCCTCAAGAAAACTGATTCCTTTGTCTGTCATCTATTTACATAATTGCTCAATTCCAATATCTGCATATGATAATATCATAATTATTCACCAATAGATACCTGGGAACAGTAGTTCCAATATAGTGATTGTATGTAGCTCCTTTGCCTTTAGTCTAACAGATTCCACTCACTTCTAGTGATCATAGAACTATATCTTTTCCTCCAAACCCTTTGTAGAGGTAGTCTCATCCATTGCAATATAGTAAGATTTCTTAGTCATATTGTGCCTTTTATCTTGTGATTTCTCACCTCCTAAATAGTTTTAACTTGCATATATTAAGGCTTCTTTCATAAAGTTCTATGACTTTTGACAAATGCATATTTTCATCCATCTACCATCATAATATCATGCAGAATAGTTTCATGAACTAAAAATCCCCTGGATCATTCATTTATTCCACTCTCCTCTTCACCTCCGGTAAACACACATTTTATTTTTTCAATAGTTTTTACTTTTATATAGAATATCATATAATTGAACTTGGGTAGTATATGGGCTTTTCAGAACAATGATTTTTTTTAACTTGGAAAGATGCATTTTGGATCTTCCATGTCTTTTTAGAGCTTAACACCATAAATTTTTCAACACTGAAGTATCACATATTTTTTTCATTCTCTTATCAGTGAACATGCTGCTTGTTTTCAATATTTGATGATGGAAAATAAAGCTTCTCTAAATATTCGGCAGGTTCTTGGTCAACATATGTGTTCAGATGATTTGAGCAAATGCCCAGCAATTCAATTGCAGGAATGTAATGATAAGGCTTGTTTAACTTTATAGGAAGCCATCAAGCTGTCTTCAAAGTTGTAGGGCCATTGTGCATTTCTACCAGTAATGTATGAGAATTTCTGATGCTCTTTATATTAAGTGGCATTTGACATATTTTGTCATGGTAATAGACAGAATAATCATCCTTCGGTCTATGTGCAGTAAGGCTCTTATAATGTGTTGTATATTGGACAGCAAATCTTTGCTATGAGGAATATACTAGGTATTTTTCATATTGTTTACTATTTTTATCCTTCCTCTTCTAATTATTGGCTATTTACCTTAAGAATCTGAGTTCTTAGCCGGGCGTGGTGGCGCACGCCTTTAATCCCAGCAGTTCGGAGGCTGAGGTAGGAGGGCTACGACGGGAGCGCAAGACCCGTCTAAGCTACGCAGTGCTACCCTGCCTCAAAAAACTAGGGCCAGGAGTTTGGCTCAGTGGCTTAAGCGCCTGCCCTGGCAGGTGTGAGGTTGTGAGTTCAATCCCTGGTGCCGCGCAAAAAAAAAAAAAAAAAAAAGAATCTGAGTTCCTGAAAGTAAAATCATGAGTAAAGGACATTGAAAGGCTGGTGCTTCCAGAGGTAGCCCACATTCCTGCTAATCTGCAATCGTGTTTCAGCAGTTCATGCAAATCATCAATTAAATGAATCCAGCAACTTTTGTTTTACAAAAGATGATTTTGAATACAATTTTATGTAATCATTTATTTATTCAGATTTTATGGTAATGATTTGTCCTTGGCCACCAGTTCTGTAATAGGTCATACAGTTCACTGGTTTTCAGTTTTTCTGCTTTTATACTACAAGGACTGCTATTTCCAGTCTCTTTACGAGTATAACATGTAACTTTAAAACCTTACTTTGCATAATATTTTTGTTGTTAATTTGTACTACATTTCTTGGTATTCTGTCATCATTGTTGCCACTGAATATTTTCTTCTCAAAAATCTCTCCTATTTTCCACCTAATATTTTCCTCATATCTTCCACTCTTCTATCATCCATGTTCCCTGAAAAGTGCCTTTAATTACACACTCAATGAATAATTTAATGTCCTTGTGCCTCACTTTTCCAGTCTCTAAAATTAAAGGTATGTTCTAGAGTATTATGCTAGACTATCTGTATGTTTCCTCTGTTGTTAATGTTTTGTTTAAAGTCATGTATAAACAACTTTCAGAAAATGAAATTAGTTTCCATCTTTTAATTCAAGTAGAGTTACTCTCTTAGTTGTATCAGATTATCTATGAATTTTTTTTTTTAGGTAAACATGATCTTGGGGGTCACACCAGAATACAGAATCAGAAACTCTCTATGTGGAAATCTGAATCTGTGTTTTAAAAAACTAGTAGGTGGATCTACATGAAGTTATGCTTAAGAACTGCTGCTCTAGGACACTGCATTCTTTCACATTATCTTATGTTAAAGTTTATGAAAATTTTCAGTTTTGAAAATAATTTTATATTATCTATATGTATTTGAACTTTCATATACAGGTTTTCAGGGCAATATCTTTGTGTTTTGATTTTAGATACAACCATTTAAATAGTATAATTAGAGTTCTATAGGTATATGGAACTAGAGATAGGTGGATCATTTATTACATCTATATATTCAGATGGAAACCCTTGCAAGTACAAATGGAAGTGAGTCTATGATATGAGGTTTCTTGAACATGGAGTTTTTAATGAATTTACAGCAAAATCTTAGAATTTGTATTTCCACACTGACACATGCAAATGCAAACACAATCAAATTTCCAGTTATAACTATTTCGTGGTACTACATTTTATAGCTGTGAGCACAGTTGGGATGTTTTTCCCTTTAGGGTTAGCAACTTTTAGTGGCAAATACCTCAATGATATTTTATGACAGACAATTCCTTATTTTCTCCTTATTTTCTCTATGCTTACTTGCTACCATATGCAAACTCTGTGATTTATGTCAATTTTCTTGCCAAATATACAATGTTTTCTGAGATGATCAAACTTGGAAAAATTAACCTTAAATGCATTCTGCAACTTTGAGAAAGTTCTGTACAAAATAAATTATCAGTAATTTATGAGCATATAATTTTAGCAAGAGTAGAAAAGTTCTTTATGAATGAGGTGGACAGTAAAAAAAACATTCCAGATTTTCTAAAACACATTCTGTTTTGACTCTCTTATAAAGCAATAATTGCAAATAATATATTTTACATTGAGTCTATCTCATTCTGTATATCTGGACCAATGATTTGCTATAAAAAAATCTTTGGTTAGAGAGGACAAAATGATTGAGACTGTATTCTCAATTTGACCCAAAAATCAAAACACCTGCAACAGAATCAACTATGCTGCCTATCAAATGTGCAATTTAAGAAGCAGAGCAATAAAATTAAAATATACAAATTTGGAATCTAAATATTGTCTCATAACCTTGAGAAGCTCTTGATTTTTTTTATTTTTATTTTTTGATATTTTTTATCTCACTCAGTAGTTGCTGACCCCAAACTCATGATGATCATCCTGCCTCAGTCTCTTAAGTACTAGGATTACAGGTATGCACTACCATGCCTGACTTTCTTCTGTCTTAAATAAACTGACTTTTAAAATTCAATTTAAAACACTCAAAAAGTTTTATTATTGTTCCATCATAGTGTGACTAAATTGTGGGGCAAATAATCAGTTTTATTGTCACAGTTTCACTAAAATGAATATGTTGTTAGAATAACTTTAATGGTGATAAAATATAGAATTCAAATAGCATTCATGAGACAGAATTTTTAAAAAGTTAGTCTTCTACATAATCACTATTGAAAACATTAAATAGTGTGTTACCAAGGTCACTGATATTTGAAATTATTAGTTCACCTTTCCAAAGACAGAACACACTTCTATTAAAATATAGATTAAAATAATAGTAAATATAATCACTTTACTCTGGGTTATCAGACAATATATCTAAACTGGAAAGGAGTGACATATAACAAAAAACAATGATGGCTCTTCAATTCTTTCTATTTCTTTTCTTTTATGATCTTTTAATCTTCTGGTGTAGAAATAAGTTTCATGTGCTGATGGTAGCTAAGATTAAGAGATACTGTTTACTTTTAGGACTGCATTGATTTTTCACATCTGTTTTATGTATCACAAAAACTGCAGCAATAATTTATTAGCAAGAAGGTCTCAGGAAAATTTATAGTTAAAAATGTTGAATTAAAAAAGAAAAAAGTGGTAATTCCCCAATACTTGCTGAACTCTATCACCAACACACTAAAAAATGTTAAATGATGAGTTAATAAATTTAAATATGCAACCTTCTTCTTAACAGAAGATATATATTGGCCAAAATTAGCAATGTGCGTATAAGACTTAAAAAGTGAATAAACTTTATTTGCAATTTTTAAAGCAGATTCTTTGACTCCATCACAGTTTGAGGGTAACATCTGCATTAGACAAAGACTAATATTTTTGTCAAATACCTTTATAACTTTTATTAGACTGCATTCTCTCATGATTTTTAGAAATCATTTTTTATAGAATTTGTTTGGCTTATTTCCCTAATCACCATAGCAGAGGATATTGGTGAGCATGAAGGTAATGGAAAAGCTGTAATCACTGCTGATGCTGCCACAAACTACAGCAAACAGTGCCAAAGCCAGGCCCACTTTACCAGAAAATCAAGATTCACTAAGATGCACACCTTTTTTAAAATTTTGTAACCTTTTAAGTACTAATCTATGGATACTTACAGACAGAAGTATATCCAACAGCTCCTGATTTTTCTTCATGGTTAAGAAACATTTGGAATTTACTTTCTACCTCTTAGATTACACTGATATACTGTAATAAAATGCAACCTTTCTATAGAATGCTTCAGGTCAAATAACGTCACAAATTTGTTAAGAGACTAAATCTCAAAATTTTTTAGGCTACTCCTCTTTCTTCACATTTTGTATGATGCAGCAAACTTACCCATGTAAGAACACTAACGAACGCCTTGTTCAAATTCCAAGCCTGGCTCACTCTGTGCTCCAGGAGAGCAGAGGCTATTAGAAATGATAAGGCACACGTGAACTTTTAGATGTATAGGGATATAAATTAAGAGCCTCCAGCATGATTAAAACTTGTACCACTTCTGTTAAATCTCTTATGTTAGTTAATAACTTCACTATAACCTCAAGCTAAAGCTTCAAAATCACGTTGAACCATTCGTTTATTCTCTTTTCACTCACATCATAGCAGTTAACGACTTCAGCAGTTTTTGAAATTGCTCTGCCGCTGGTCAACTGTAGTTCTATTTCCCTAGTTAGACTTTTCTTGTCTTTCATCTATAGTCTTTAGTTACTGTTTCCTACATCCAGAAAATCAATATTCACATTAGTATTTTACTCCAATACCAGAGTTATTTTTCTGAAGGAAAGACATTTTTTTCAACTTTTTCCATGAAAAATTGTGTTAACTCCCAGCTTCCTATCTATAAAATAAAATACAAATTGTCTCTGATTTATCATGGGTCTACTGATGATTTTTCATCCTTATGATGGAGAAATAGCAATACAAATTCAGTGGAAGTCATCCTTTAAATTTGAATTCTGGTATTTTTCTGTGCTAGCTTTATGAAGCCTGGTATCCTCTTATGAGGCTGGGAAATGGCATTCAGCTACTGCTCTCAGTCAACCGTATCATCATAGAGCAAGTAACCAACACTCTACAATGTACTGTGTAACTAAGCAGTGATGAGGTATAGTAGGTTAGGTGTGGTAAATGCATTTTCAACTTGAGATGGGTTTGTCACACACAACATATTGTAAGTGGAGACACATTATAAAAATTTAACCCTGGCACACAGTCCTATTTACTCGTCAAATTCATGCCTACTTTCAGTTCTGTCTTCTTTCATGTTTATGTATTGCTACCTTCTATTTCCTTTAATCATGCTGCTCCTCAACAATCTTACAATGCCTCTGAGCTTCTTTCTAGGAATAACTGTCATAGTTGGGGTAAATTCTCAACATCTTTATAAGCTAATTTAAATATGAATCTCCAAAACTTTACCCTGTTTTTTTGAAATCTATATTTTATAGTTATCTGAGAATATATTTTAATATTTTAAACTACTGTATTTTCAACTACATTGGTCTTTCACTGTATAACATGGCCTTGACTCCTACTAAGTAATTGAAAAATAGAAAAATGTGCATATAGTTTGCTTAGTTATGGATCTAACACATTGAATCTTCTAATTGTAAATAATCTGACTTTTCCCATGACAAACATTTACTATAAGTTCATCCATTCTAGTTTTGGGTACAAAAATTTCAGCATTATTATATTAGATGTAAAACTAATATTTAAATATTGAGGTTTAAGCTTCTGAAGTCTGAGAAGGTTCCATGCACATTCTCACATGTTTTCTCATTGCAACTAACTTAAATGCAATAAAAATGTCTCCTTGGTTGTTTACAAGCTACTGGGGACTTGAATTTCTTCATCCAGAGCCACTAGAGATGCTAGATGAAGCACTAGAATAAACAATTTAATGAATAAATAATTAACGCACAATTAAAAAGTTATTAAAACAGACCTGCATTAGCTATCTATGTATTGAAGGTCTCTTAGGTCTCCTGCAGATTAGCACTTACTACTTTTATCTCTATCATTAATCTTGGTTAATGGCCTTTTTAGTCTTAAGTAAGAGACTTTTTATATTATTTCCCCTTAAACCAAAGGTATATAATGCCCTACCACTTAAATTGCCTCATTTTTTGTATAGATTTTTACAGTATTATAGCTGAATTATACTGATGAAATGCTGCCAGTCATTTGAATCATTCTTATAATATATAGTGTATCTACAATTGGCCCTTGGCCTGTAATGAACTTATTCCAGAAAATCTGGAAAATGGTAAATTAGATGATTCCCAACACTAAACACATTAATTTCTTAAGTAATAGTTTACTGGTCTTATCTTTTAGCTATGGTTTTACTATGATACATTAATAAATTTAGGAATACTGAGAGTACCTACTGAAATTTCTAAATCAATTGTTTTGATCATTAAGATGTCTTAATTAGGATGTCTCAGATATTGCAAGGCCCTAATAGAAATAATTCAAATACAATTCTTTGAGTGCTCTATGTCTTCATCTACTTAAAAGTTATGAATACAGGAATAAGTTTGAAATGTTGTGTCTATCACAATCTATTTTGTTTTAAATAATTAGTCCAATTTTCAAATCCTTAGGGTTACACTCCAAGAAAATTTATCTACTTTATTTCCTTAATAAAATGTATACCATTTTTATAAAGGTACACACTAGTAAACTGAATTTTACACACATACATATAAGAACTATTGAAGTGAAATTCTCCTAGGTTCCTTTTTTTTTTTTTTTTGCAGCACCGGGGATCGAGCTCACAGCCTCATGCTTGCCAGACAGCGAAGTGAAATTCTATAGCATAACTCGAAAATTTTTGCAATTATGAGGTATAGCAATTGCTTCATTGTGTTGGTGTCTCTAGCACTTTTGTAATATTTTTTCAAATTTTTTCCTTGTTGAATATAATGGTATAAAGTCAGGTATTGTTTTTAACTTTATTCTTTATCATATTTTATATTTTTATTGGTACTTCTAAATTGATAAACACAAAGCTTTTTTTTAGTTTTTATAGATTTATCCTAAAAAATTTAGTATCTTAACAAAACTTGTAGACATAGAAACTCTAACTTTCTAACTATAGTAACTTAATTATAAGTAAATACATTTTTAATAGCATTTGTTAGGATGTGGCACTCTAAGACTGGGGAAAACCAGATGCATCAATTAGTGGTTACTAGAGAAACAGATTTAATGCAAGTTATACAAATAAATAAGAATTTACAAGACTGGGCTACAACAGCCATTGGCAGAGTCAGGTGTGGAAGAGTGCAAAAAGTTTGTCTGAACTGGAGATCTGAAGGATGCAGTCAAAGGCCTGGATGTCACCGTAATGTCCCATGTAAGTCCTTATTAGGAAGCCAAATAGAATGGTCTGTGTTGGAAGCCATGTCATCACATTCAAGTTGAAGGTGAAGAGTAGAGCTCCTTCAAAGAAACGGATGGGAGACTTACTTCACTCCCTCTTATACCATTCTGGGGACAGTCCTCCATAGGGTGAGTCTTCCACACCCACAACTATGCCGATTCAATTTTCCTCAGCGTTTCTCACTCTGGTTGACACAATCAGTTCACTATCACATTGGAACAAACTGAAGCTGATTCCGACAGTTGATTTTCTGGTCACAGAGAGAAATTTTGTCCAGTAGCTCCCCAGAGCAATGGGCCCCTCTACTTAGAGTAATTTTTAAAAAGTATTATTGTAATATAAAGTTATTTTAAAATTTTAACTCTTGGAAAACTTAAATAATCTTAAACATACATGTATGTATATATGGATTTTTTTATATAGTAATAATGTATGACAATACATTTACATACCAAGATATATTATCTTTTACAAACATTAAGAGGTCAATACTTGAACTTATATCTACCAACAGATGACTTTGTAAACAATTGTTTTAGATTATTCACGATGACCAAAACATAGTTTAATTAACATTCTTAAACTACATGTAATATATTATCTTTAATCAAAGAAAAACTCTTTATATTATATATACAGCAAACAATGAACATTGTATTTATAAAACCACTTTTAAGATAAATATTTGCTTTAACTGACTTTTAAACATTAAAGTTTTACTTACATACATTTGTACCACAAGGCTTTTCTTTTTTTAATAATCAATTTGTAATTGGTCAAATAACAGCTATTATCCTACATTATACTATACCATATACCTAATATCCAAGAGATGTATATCCATATAAAGACAAAATAAATTGTGAATCTGAGCTTAAACTAATGTTAAGCAGGTTATAAAGTTAAGACTGAATAATTTTAATACTTGCAAAGTAACCAATAAGTGCTCTTCTTATGTAATCAAAACATTAAATAAGTAAACGATCAAAAATTTTCATCTCTTAAAACTTGACCTGTGATTTAAAATTTGATCTACATCTACTGGTTTTCATTAAACAAATATTCTCTTGTTGTGTAAATAAAATACACTTTCATGCTAGGTAAAAAGTCTATTTGTAGTCACTAACACATTTTTCTAAAGTTATAGGAATCCTAAAGTTATCCTTTGGCACTTGTCAGTTACGCTATATAAACCTGTTGAGGGAATCTGATTTTAACTTGGGAGTAGAAATTAGGTTGGTATGTGGGAGTTTTTATGAATACGTGATAATAATTATTGCTAGCCTTATGGCACATTGAAAGCATTCATTTTCCCCAAGTGTATAGATTTTCTAGCATGAGGAAATGAATAGAACATCTTATAATACCAACAATCTCCAGATTAAAGTTGTTTATGATGATAGACTTTTTCAGACTTATGTTTATATAATTGTTATGTAATTATATTATGACAGTAGACATGCCTACACACTATACGGTATGGACAATATCACTAAAGATTGGACATTAATCACCTGTAATGTACATTAATAAACAAGCACATTTACTTATTTCATATGTTTTATATTGTATAAGGGCAGTCTGGCATAAGTTATTTTATACTAAAATGGGATTTAAATATATATTTTAGATATAATTGTGACAAAATTCATGGTTCTAGTAAAATAATGTCATCATAATTGTTTTCCTGAAATGCTGTACTTACTTTTAATTTGAAATTTTCCTTATAAAACTTTGTAAATGTTTGGTGATTGTTTCTTCTGGGTTTTATTTTTTGTTTGTTGTCTTTTTTTTT